>JAVQJL010096358.1:0-63588 GCA_036024295.1 Nannoperca obscura
CACTGTGTCAGGCCACTGAGAAACATCTCTCATCACCACTGTAATCATCACCACTTGCAACAGGCCTATCAGTGTTGTGGTGCATCAGGACAAGTGCCAACATATAAATAATCAGTTAATTACTGTATTGATGCAATTGTCTCCGTTGCGCAAGCAAGCCATCTCTGGCAGCAGATTGATTGTGTTTAGACGGAGCCTGTGACAGGGGAGAAGCCGCAGCTATTAGAGCCATTTCCAATGGATCAGAGAGGTACAAAATTGAGAGTATGATTAATTTTTCAATTTCTCTCTGCGGATATCTAATAATTGTGCCCATAGATGGCCAAGGGCTCTTATTAAACATTAACATGCAAAAGAAAAGTTAGAATCAGAAAGATGGTATTTTGGATTGAATAATGTAAAATATCTGTAGGGCAACAGGGAAAGCAGCAAACTAGTCCAGGTTTATTCTTCAAATGTTTTCCACCACCGCAGTGCCTACTCCTAATTACCGAGCTCTTATCTGCACACTCAACACTATATTTATTTTTCCTCATTGCTAAATGCAAATTTCTCTAACCTTTTAATAACATATATGTCAGAAATTTTTTTAAAGGAATCATTAGAAGTGTCAGTTGTACTCTGCCAGGATTGTGTTTTTAATTGGCATGTAACTCTACTGGACAGACAAGTTTTTATTTTTTAATTCAAGTTTTTGATAATTAATGTGAGACTGTCTCCAGCATATAAATGCTTGGCCCTTTGATCTGGTAAAGGGAGTGTTGCGAGGCACATGGTTCTTAATAAAATATACCAGCGTGTTATCTCCTTGCTTTGAGAGACACTTTGCCTTTAAGAAGCCGAGCCTTAGAGGAGGTTCCACCCTCAGGTCTCACTCTGTCTCCTTTTTTCTGTCTTTCTCTTTCCCCACTGTACTGCCTCCGTCACTTTGCTCACTTCCACATAATATCATCTTCATCTCAGATAGCTGTGGCACAGGGAAACTGCATTTGTTGATCAGATTTGGCTTGGCTGACGCGTCCTCCCCAGAAGTATGAGGACGTGTGTGTAATGCTTCCCTGAGCCCAGCCATCGCTGGCTGATTGAGTGGTCCTGCCTGTCACAGGACAAGATAACCACATCAGTAAATAGTCTCCTCAGCCCCTCTCCACCACACCATCACTACCAGGCGCAGCGCTGCTCTCCACACACACGATGCATCTTGTGAATTCATTTTCGGCTCTCCTTTTGTGTCATGAACGTCTAAGAGCCCAAATTGTGATATATATTTAGACCATTCTCTTATAAATCCATTTCTATCACAGCTATGAAGGACGCACATCAAAGCGGATTCCATATTTAATACACAGACATATTGTACCAGCTCTCTGCTTCTCCAAAGGGAATTCTGACTCAAGTTACAGTTAGCTTTTCTTCTCAATTTGATGAGGTCTCTAGCCGGTATCGCACCCCCAGACCAGATCTTTTGATATTGCCCCTCTCTTCAAAACATCACCGGCATCGAAGACGGATTGAATTAGCGATTTGTGGCGTATTTATCTCGATCTGAGAGTCACTTCATGCTCTCTGTCTTAGCACTCAAGCTCAATGAAAACAATAAATGGTGTCCTTATCTTTGGGAGTGAAATCAAGATAGGCGCAGGAGGCTGTGAGTTATTTGTGGTTTATTTGGAGGGTAAGGCGGGGGACAGGAAATGGACGCCCCTCTCACATTACCTCTCGCCATACAGCGGCAGAAAGAGAGAGGCAGAGGGAAGGTTTTTAATCAGTGGAAAGCTGTGCTTCTAATGTAAAAGTGTCAATGACTGAAATCTGGTCAAGTCCTGTGTTAAATTGAAAACGGGGCCACTGGGATTTGGAGGTGAGGGAACCGGGGACTCAGTGGTAGCAGCATCTTGGTCAATTATCACAGTCTCCTCTGCTCTGCTCCTCTCCTCACAGATCTGGCCTACTACACTACCAAGAACACAAGGAAATGGCAAAAAATAAAATCAAGATTAGTAAGTAGCAAGATAAGAATCAATCAGTGGATTTTGAATGCTAGCTGTTGGTGAAATGGTTCATTTTTGAGTTAAAGAGAAACACCGGTATTTTGAAACCTGGGCCCTATTTTTGGAATAATACTTACCAAAAGTATTGTAACTGATCCAATAGGTCACCTCCGCCAGCATCTACAAACGGGCTGCAATGGCTGCAACGTAATTCTTGCAGGAAATTGCGCCTGGGAAAAGTATGTCACCTGAAAGTGCTTGTTTTTGACACTGACAGGCTCAGATTGTTATTCAAAGTGTCTGACATCATTATGGAAAGGATTCCTACAGTACTGTTAAAGAGTGAGATCCTTTCATTCTCCTTCAACAACTCAACCTCTCGCATGATTTCAGAGCGAGACTTTATGTTTCTGGTTAAACAAAACGAATCTCACTCTTTAACAAGTTTCCCTTGAAGTGATGGTTCTTCCCTGAGTCAAGCATGTATTTACGCGTATTTGCTCACCGTATAACTCATGAATGAAAAGTGGCGACGTGTGCTTGCATACCTCCGCGTGCCCTGCGCGAAGGAACATCGTGCTAAATGCTCACGCTACAGCGGCAAGTCCAGGCGTATCCCAGCAGCCTCTCTGACTGGAGAGAAAAGGATCCCTTCCTGGCAGGTGCAATGTGGGGAGCCACAGCTCCTGACTTTTCGCTGACTCGCCACCAAGTGAAAAAAATAAATTGTAAACTAGAGGGGGGAAAAAAATTAAAGTTACCCACCACTCTATTTATATGTGTATGTGTGCAGGCTATTTTAACCACCTGAGTGGGAGCCAGGAAGCCAGCACTTGCTCCATATTTTAACCAGATGTCCAGAAGAGGAAGAAAAGCCTCACAAGACTCTCACAATCAAAATAATTATCTTTATGGGTGGATGTTTACAAAGTGTTAATGTGATATTCTGCAGGCGGACTAACTGGGCCTTCTTTTATGTGTTCAACATGATTAATGCTTCTGTCTATTAAAAGACCAACACCTTTTTACGTTATACAGGAGCAACGCAGATGTTTTTATGGCTTTCTTTTAAAGAAATAAAGAACATGTATAGTCAGCCATGATCCTCCCTCTCCCTGCCTCACCTCTCCCTCCTACCCACAATGAATCATGGCCAACAGGACAGACAGGAGTGGATGTGGCCTCTTTGATAGACAGTCAAAGAAGCTCCAGCAGTGATTTGTAGCCACAGGGCAACAGTATTGCTGTAACCTGTCCTCTTGCCAAGCACTCATATCAGATGGAGGCATTGGTGCAGGTTGAGCATAGTTCCATCATAATTCATATTCCACAAGATCAAATTGTGATTTCTAATTTGATTCAGTATTTTTTATTTATTTATCAATAAACTGATTGGGCAAGTCAAATTGAAATTTACAGTATGTCGGCTGACATCTAATAGAATTCCCTCATTTCGCTTCAGGGGAGTTTGTTTTTGGAGCATGTTAGCTTTGCCGCATTGTAGTTTGACAGACGTTTTCTCTCAGGAATCGATGTATAATTTGAATAATCACAAAAAAGTGTGTTCTTTTGGTTTGCGGGGACAGCAGTGTCCCAGATGAATAAAGAAGTAAATGAGGGGAAGAAAAACAGGTAATTATGCCGAACCAGTAAATGAATGACCCACTGACCCTCAGCCCTAATTGATTTTGTAGAAGCAAATCGTTTTTATCATCCGTTTTTGATGTGTTTTTGTTAACTTTTTTTTGATGTAATTAATTGGTTATGTGAACAAAGAATCAAATACTAGAAACTGGGTTGGAGGAAATATGTTCATTTACCAGCAGGGCAATTATAGTTGGCAGCTTGTGCCTTTGTGCAGTGATGTCATATCATGGAAAAAAGAGCAAAGACTTTGCCTCCCGCCACAGTCATTATGTCCACAATATTATTTAGCTTTATTTACTGTTTAAAAGCCTTCACATGCATAACATTAACATACTGTTGGCTCTTTGGTGGAATAGTTGTGCTTGTAGATACACAAATTATGCAAATGATGAGAGGGGGAGAAAAAAAAAGTCTGCAGCAGCTGTGTGTATTCAGAAATATCATTGTTCAGAGAGTGCCTGCCCCGGGTCAGGCCATCAACCTCACAAACCGTTGCAAATATGTGGTGGTCAGTGAGAGTATGCCAAGTTACATTGCAACGCTACATGTGCAAGTGCAATCACACTGTCTAGGTGATGACATGTGCTACTTTGCATGTAAATTCTTTAGCGATTCACCTCCAAGTGAACCCCACTGAGAGTGATTCTGGTGCTGGCTTAAAGACAGAGGTGTGTTTTTATGACTAGGTGAGGCACGTCCTCTCCAAGGCCCTCAAGCACTGTATCCCTCAACCCTCCCCTTTAATCACTGTATCAACCGCTCTCATAAACTCCATGAGGTGTGTATTAGTGTGCGTGTGTGTGTGTGTGTGTGTGTGTGTTTGCCTGCCATGTATATACGTCCGTGAGCATGTGCCCTTCCTTGTTTCCCCATTTTTAAACTTAATCAGCAAAAATAAAAGCCGCTGTAAGCTAGCTCCTATTAAAGAGGTGATTATTGGTAATAAATACTTTTTATACATACTTATTACAGAGGCAGTTTTCTTCTTGCGCTTAATGAGAGTAATTTGATTTGCTTGAAAGATTACAGTTTCCTAGAATTAATGCGGCAATCCCCATTCCAAGATAGAGTGAGATCTAAGATTCTTCACAGGTCGTGTGCTGCTAGATGCACCCCTCTCACATAGCAGCTAATGGTGTTGAACAGCAGTCTGTCATCCCCCCGCCCACCACCCCAGCAGCTCTATAGCCCACATGCCCTTGGTTCCTGCAGTGCTTGTTGTTTGGGCTACTTCTGCCACCTGCATTTTACTTTTACCCCTTATTCGCACCAACTGCTACTAAGTACCTCTCTCTGAAAAACAGGGGGTTGGTGATTTATTGTATATATGCAATGTTCAGTCATCAATGAAAATTCAACATCTGGGCAAATTATTCACCCATTTGCACTAATTCAAATGATTTTCAAGTTGCATCAGGACCTGTTTTTTTTGTCTTTTTTTAAACCATAGTTTTTCTCCCTCGTCTTTTCCCTCAGTTTGTCGTTGTTTAATATTTCCATCACATGTTTATGTAAGCCCTTCAAGCTTAGTGCATAACTTAATTTGAGTTGTGATCATCTTCTCCAACGACATTTATTGAAGCCTGCAGCCTGCAGGTCTCAGCGCCTAAAGCTGAAGGTGGCTCAGGCAGATTGAGGACGGCCAATTCTGTCACCACGCTGCACTCCGCATGTTAATTAAGCATGAGGTGGTTTGGAAAAGTGCTTACACTCAAAAGACTTTTTTTCATGACTTGTTAGTCCATAAACACTCCAGAAAAAGCTTTAAATGAAAGAGGATTTTACATCAGAATGTGAGTACTTCTAATGCCCAGAGATTGTATCTTTAGTGGTGGATAGACTTTGCTTATAAAACAGGAAATCAGCTGCTACGAAAAACTCAAAACCAAGAATTTGTCTTTAAGTGGGTGTTAATTGTATTGGGAGCACCAAATGTTCAGCACCTAGTTCTTCCTTGAACTTAATAACATTGATTTCCTGGTTCAAATTCTCAGTTCTGAACAGTCAACCAATCGTTTTGTCACACATTGGGATGGAATACCGCTCTCCACTGGGCTTTGCCATTGATGTGTAATTGTCAGATTCATTAACCAGCTAGTTTACTTGAGAGAAACATTGTTGGCATTTTTCGGCAACTTTGGGTGATTGTGTAACCTTAAAACAGTTTTGTTGGCAGAACTACCTGCCACTCTCATCCCATGTACAGGCCTTCACTGCGAAATGCATTTTCACACATAAAAACCATCCTGGTGGTCACAAAAAACTTTTTTTTATAACTTCACATGCTTCCCACAGTAGGTTATAAAAATTAAACAACCTATGTAAAGATTAAACATGATTCTAAATAAAGTTTTTATAGTTATAAATGACCATAGGATAATTGGAAGGTACATCTCTGCACAACTTGCATTCACAGCATGTCCATGTTACCGCGATAGCACCAGAAGTGGCAATTCTTTGTTTTCCCATACACCTGCCACATCTTCCTACTATCTCAATAAGAAATAAAAAATCCTTGAATAAGAAAAAAAATCAGTTCCTGAACCCCCCCAAAAAGTGAGGCCCACCATGTGTCACATCATCTGCCTGTGAGACTATAATACATTACAGTCCAGTGTGACGGGTGATGACCCTGCTGGAGATTACTCCTCTTTATGGCCGGAGCAATCAGATTTTTTCCCCTCCTTTTCTCTTCCCTTCCTTTATTCCTGGCGGCATAGGATCATATTACCCATCTTGGAATGACTTCAGCAGAGACACTGCTATTCCCAGGGAGCTGTCTCTCCCTGCTGCAACTCAATCCATAGCCAATTGGACTGGCCTGTGATTTATAGAAAACCCTCTCCTTCGGAGGAACTCTCGCTCCAAACACTAACACTCACACACACACATACACACTGGGAATTCTCCCCAGCAGCTCATGATGTGTTAGGTCTCAGGTCAGGACAGTTCGAGGCAGTGAGCATCAGTGGGTAAAAATGTACAGTCGAAAACCACAGAAAGCCTCACCGTAAAAACTACAGTATGGTTGTTAAATGCAAGATACATTAAAAAAAAGCTTGTTTACTTCAAGAAGAGATATTTTAGTTTTAGTGTCTTCATAAAATCAACAGGATACTTTGAGAAGACACTTGCATGCTCTTTAGACAAATGTCATTTCTAATCCATCTTCAAGGGAACAGTCAAACTTTGCTTTGGGCAGTGTCTCGCTTGTTGTCTGTATTACTGATTAGTGGGATTATTCATCCAGATGAGTTACTTTTGCATCCACACCGAGTTAATCAACATGCCCTGTGGTGCAGAGGCCGAACAGTGGTCAGCTGACAACACAGGCCATCAGTTTGGGCCCTTAAGCAATGTGGCTCTCCATGACTGTGGCAACTGTCTGATCACTCTTCCCCTCCTTGAGCACTATTCTATAGTTGTGCGTAGACTACATTCATCTATATTCACCACAACTAAATTGGAAGATTTAGGGGTTTTACTGGTCGTATCCCGGAAGTCTCGAGTGTATCAATAATGTTGAGTCCTCCGTCTATGAGACCAGGGCAGATAGATCTTCCCATTCTAAACAATATCATTCACGCATGATAAAATCTGCTCACAGTATTCTAGGTCTCACGCTGGGTTTTTGGAAGCGCCCATTTTCCCAAGCACAACACTCCCTGCTACAAAGTGATGCAACACTTCCAACGACGATGCAATCGAGAGGAGTGCGTGTTTTCTAACAGTCCACCTAAGCACCCAGCACAGTTGGCATGCCTCTGCTGCTTTCCTCCCACTTTATCAACTTGACGGATATTATCGCCTTATTCAGTGGTGGGCATCCTGAGGCATCATATGCTCAGAACAAAAAGCTAAGGTCAGGGAGAGAGGGGCTGCTGGGATCTGCCCGCTGCATTGTTCCCACATCATTTGTGCTTTTGCCTTCTTTTTTTCTTTACTTTTTTTTATCTCATTTTATCCTCTTACTCTGATACTCCTTTTTTCCACTGCCGTCTCTCCATTTCCCTCTAAATGACACCTAAGCATTGACTGCTCCTCCGACTGATTTGCCTGTGTGTGACCTCCCTTCTTTAGTAGAGCCATTCACAGGCAATGCTAAAGTAGAATGGCTGGCTCTTGGCGGGTAGACATAAGAGAGACAGTGACACGCGGCTGTGCGCTGATAGACTTTCCACTGGAGTGGATTAAATCAGCATCAGGCTAGTGGAGCTGATTACCCTAGTATGAAAATGCAGTATCTTAATGGTACATATTTTCATGAGGCAGCCCAGTTGCCTTTCATTTTGCGGCTAATATGTCTATTCTTATGAGTCATTTACTTCTTTAATTACCTTTAGCAGCAGATGCACAATGGTGTATTAATGTGAATGATTTTTACTGCCACTTTATCATACTGAGCCTATGAAGATGAAAGGCGTAATTGAGGTGGAAGAGCGACTCATGAGAGAAACAATATTTAGTTGACAGCTCCTCTTGTACTCTGGGAAGGTGTTTATGAGTTTACACCGCTCTAAAGCTATAATAAACACAGTATTCGTTTAATAATGGCGAGGGGACGGAAATGCTTTCACTCAGCTCCACTCTGTTATTGAATCCTCCTAGGAAGTAGTTTGGCATAATCAGACAACACCGTGCATGTGTATGTGCTTGCATGTTGCTGCGCCTGTCTTGCATCTGTGTGCTTTGCGTGCAGTTTTTGTGGGCAAGTGAAATGATGTGTTCGCAGCAAGCAAAACCTTATTTGCTGTTCTCCCCTTTGCAGCATCTGCAACTCTGGCAATCCATGTCATTTGCATGTGTGTGCTTGTGATTGCGTCTGTGTGTCTTGTCCGCGGCCTGTGTGCTTTCCTTGGTGTGATTTTCTGATCTTAACCGCTCTGAATAGAGGCCTTCTTTTAGCCATCTGTTGTTAAGCTGCTGGCTAAGCAAGGCTGGGGAATCCAAACAAACGGCGAGCACACAGCAAACGGAAGCTGTCAGGCCTGCATAGTTGAGCTGACCTCGCTGGGTTGCGGGTGGGGGTGGGGGAGCTGGAGGGGGGTTGACCCCTCTGTACCAGGCTCCGAGCGCCCGAACCGAATGGTCGGGGCGCTGTTTACCCTCCCCTCTGCACCTCCTGCAACCTCCGCCTCCCCTCTGCACCACTCTCCTCTTTCCCCCTCTCATTCCATCTCCCTTTTACCTCTCTCTTCTCTGTTTCACACTCTTGTTCTCTTCCTTCCATCTGCCCACCCCCCTTCCCCCTCCTCTCCCTCTTTTCACTCCACTCCCTCCATCATCAGTCTTGCTTCACAGCCCCCTCTCTTCTATCTCCACTCACAGTTAATAACTTTGCTTTCGTCTTGTTTTTCTTACAGTCATTTTTTTCTCCAAAAAACATTTGTCAGGACGCTGCATCACCTGTTATGGGGAGAGAGGGGAGGGGGGCTTACAGGGGGAGGTGTGTTGGACACACAAAATGGGGTTTTTATTGAAGTCAGATTTTGTCTTATGTAAGTGCACGCACTGCCTTATTGTTTAAACGTGGATATTCAAAATGTTTAGTGTTGTCATAAATATTAATAGATTAGTTGAAAAGTGCAGCGAAGGAAGTGAATCTAATGGTTTGAAGTGGGTATAAAACGTTGATTTATTTATGTATTCTACATGAATTAGTTTGGAAATCTAAACACAGACTGGAGAGTGTTGTTGCGAGGACTCTGTAATGCGCAAGGTTTGAGCGTCAGGACCTGTTTTCCATGTGAAGTGGCTTTTTGGAAATGGCATTAATTATATACTTACTGGGAAACCAGACTTTCCCTGCTTTGCATTGCAGATAAACGTCTGTATTAGTGAGGAAAAGATAAAGAAAAAAAGGCAATTCGCTTACATGTTTAAAAATCATCCCTCTGCCAAAAAATTTAAAAACCATGTGCATTTTAATTGAAATGACAAGTATTCCAAGTGAATTCCATTACTATATGTTTGCATAGTCAATATCCTCTAACACCATATCTGCCATCAGTGACACCCCCAGCTTTTCTTTGGTTACAATAGCCCATAAAATGTATAAAATGATGCCTGTGGAAGGACATTATATTAACTCAACATGTTGGCAACTTCTGTGGAGGAGCTGCTGAGAGAATAACCTGGCCTCTTGGCTTGGTTAGGCAACCACTTGGGAGCAGAGGGCATTGTCTTTGAAAAGGAAACAGCAGAAGTGATAAATGTCAGGTGAGTTGAGGCGTGCAATCAGTCCGAAAGTCAAAGAGATAACCTTGACATTTAGGCCGCTGGTGCTGAAGCCCCACAGAGGTTGCGGAGTGAGACCAGAGGGGCCCGTGTCTTCTGAGCTGGACTACATTAAGAGCTAACCTATTAGTCGAGTTGTTGCTGGCTGTCTCTGAGCCACACTCTCCTGACTATTAAAGCCTGGCGAAACGTGGCCACTGGGTAAATACACTGAAGCGCACACACAAGTGCAGCAACACACAAACAGATGCACATCTTGTTCTTTCTCCTTTTCTCTGAGGGGCCGCGGGGATCCGGTTACACCTGCTCACACATCTTCTAGCAATTAGGAGAAATATGCTTGAAACCATTCCACGTTCAAGGTCTTCCCCAGCTGTGGCAAGAGGAGCCGGACGTTTATAGAACTACGGCGGTGTCTCTGTTGATGGGCCTGAACAAACAACGCTGGCCCATTTCTCACTGCCTGGCTCGTGGTGGAGACCCCCTGAATGATTCCCCCCTGGGCGTTTTCCCCTCAACATTTCCACATCATCTCTATTTTCTCTGGACCTTTATATCACATCCCCTTTTCTATTTGTCTGAAAATGTGATCTGAGCGGTGTGTGTCTGTCACACTTGAGGCAAATTCTCTTGGATCCCTTTTCCTTTATGCAGTTAGATTTTGGCCAGTTGGTACTGTTTTTGATTGTTACCCTGGGTCAGGAAAGTTGCTTAGGAAAAAGAGAGACACAGCTGAAATATGTAGGTTTTTTTGTCATAGTGGGAAAAGGTGCAGCGAGGGATTCAGCAGAGAGCAGGATTGACTGTGTGGCAATGCTTTGAGCTGGGATTTGTAAGACACCCAGAGCTGGCTTTAGCAGCAGGAAACCCCAAAGCCTGTAAATAATCCACATGTGCAGACTGCACATAAAGACATCCAGTACTTAGCAGTTCCCTTATCACAGCGTGATAGCCCAGGGACATAAGAGACGCTCCTGCCTCTATTCGTTAATATGGTGTGAAAGTAGATGCAGATAAAACGCCTGTTGTTTATTGAGGAAGTTGTGTTAACGTGGGGAAGAGGGTGTGAACTTTGAACACATTTGAAATGGGGAATATGAAAGAGGACTGCAAATGACAAGGATACCAAATTGCACTGGCTTTGTTGCTGATAAAACCTTTGTCATGTGCTGGAGGGTGTTTTCTAATCAAAAGCACCTGGAGGGTTCACTCCCTCCACGGTGTGTGTGTTTGTATTTGTGTGCATGTAGACCCACGAACAGTGAATGTATATGTATGACTTGTATCTGGATGTAGGCGTCTATCTCTGTAGTTGGGTGCGTATTCCAGTAACAAGCTTGCCGCCCAAACAGCCTCACTTTGCGATTATAATAGGGCTACTGCAGTCTTGAATGCTTAAGCTACACAAATCCAATGTATGTATCAATAAACAGCATGTCACAAATCTTGCCTTTTTTCCCCCTGTTTTTCATTTAATTGTTATTTTCAAGTAAACCTCAATGGGTACACATTACATTACCACCCAACATGATAACGTGGTATGCAGCCCTGCTGCACAAATTGCACCCTGAGAGGCGGCTGGTTTCACAAGATCATGATTTGTTACATTGCCTGTCCAGAATGTATATGGCAGAGACACTAAGTGACTATGTTCCTTGTTTACAGTGGGCAGCATACTGTAGTTGGTATTATCTGGCCTCAACATTTTGTTTTTATAACTGATCAGTTTAACCTCATCTGACACTCGATTCAGACTATTATACTAATTTCTCTATGCTTCAGATGCCTTGTGCCTCTTATCACTTTCCAGTTCAGCACATTTGCCTAGAGCAGCTTCAACACTCACATGTCTATCAAGCGGCCGGTATATTTGAATGGAAGATCAAAAAAAGATAAATTCCAGAGGAGGAGGAGGAGGGGTGACAGAGCTCTGAAACAGAGGAGCGGTTGCTGTGTAAACATCGCAGTGACGGTTCACAATAGGTTATTTCAGCTCAGCATTAGGCCTCTCAAAGGCATGCCAGCTAACAGTGGCCTTTTTAAAATACAAACATGACAGTGACATTCCTAAACATGGAGCAGACCTCACAACACAGGTTCTCAGCGCCGCTCGCCTTTTTTGTCTCATTATTTTCGATACCAACAACACCGTTTACTCATCTTGCATCTCTGGCTTTCAAAAGTCACAGTTATTAAGCCAGCATATCCAGCCATGTGCTGTCAGGCAAATTAACCGAAATCACATGCCTGCCCGTGTCAAGATGATCATTGACAATGTTTTCAAGTGCATGATCACATAGTTATTTCCCTTACTTTAATTGGAAGAATAATTTGAGGATGCTGTTCACATGAGTAGTAGGAGGCTATATTAATATTCCCATTTTCAAGCAATGTTGCAAAATGCCATCATTATTTAAATTGCCATGTTAAGCTAAGCACATTACGCATTACCTTAACAGTCATAATTATCCCGTGTCATGTAACTTCCCTATTGCTACCAAAGGATGCAAACAAAGAGAGTACTTGTAAACATTTTAGCACTAACACGCTGTCAAACATTGGTGTTACAAGTGTTTTGATTGTGTGAATAATACTCTGCAAACAGCCTAACTTTAAGTAACGTATTGAAATTATTTACTGTATGTTTATATGACAACGTAGACTTAAAAGCAGCAATATTAGAATATGAGTTTACTAGTTAAAAGACAGTTGTTTTAACAGTCGCAATTTTTTTATCTTCTTGCGGTAACTGATCATTGAACAGGCCTGCTGTCTGCTTTCTTTCTCTCTTTGCTTTCTATTAAGATGACAGTGAAGGAAGACTTCCCAGAAATGTTTCTCTTCATCCATTACTGTCTGAATTTCCTATCATATCCTGTTGACTCAACTCTCTTTGTTCCAACACCTTCAGTTGTAAACCCAGACACACACACACACACACATTTCACTGCATGTGTCATCAGTTACAGGGGAAAAGAAAACAGCGAACTTTGTTTACTCTTCATTGTGCCCGTAATACCACGCCTTGGGCGTCGTGAATGATTTTGTTACGGCTTTTTTTTTCTTTTGAATTTCCTTCTGAATTGTCAGCGTTTCACTCTCTTAGTCATTCAAGTTAACTTTAAATTTTTTGATCACTGGTAGATTGTCAGAGCTGCTAATATAAGATAACCACACTGTCTCACCCAGATTTTATGAATGTTATGAATATTATCTTTAAAGTTGGTGACTTTGGTAACTTAGTTAATGTGATTTTGATGCTGAAAAATATTGTTTTTAGGTTTCTTCTTTCTTTCTTTTTAACTGAGTGGAAATCGATGTGAATTTGATTTGATTTTTTTCTAATAAAATGTTAGAATCTAAAGGCCTTTTAGAATGTCAAGGGCTTTTGATAACACATGTTGTTACCATTTTAAAATCTTAGTTCTGCTTGTAATAATTAAAAGGCTTTCATAATGTGATGAAAAATATGATCATCCTCTGTATGACAGGAAGAGACAGTCTCACAGTATTATCTTGCATTTGTACTTTTCCGATCCTCTCCGCGTGTCACTGCAGTTTACATCATGTTTTTCTTTCCGACTTTTTCGACCAAGTAATTTGTAAGTTGCTCTGGAGAAAAAGTCAAATGCCTAAAATGTAAATATTGTGTGGGAGTGAATCTTGCTCAAATTGTTCTTGGTTTCATATCATGCTCTTTCTATATGAGTATACTTGATTGCAGAAGGGGGCTTCCCCCACACGCAATTTCAAAGCAGAGGACAATTAGGCATGCAGAATAAGATATGTTCTACCATCATTTGTCTTTACATGAGAGCTCGGAGGAAGACGGAGACAGACAGAAAGAATGAGAATTTATGTACTTTAAAGTTAAGCATGGTGAAATGCCAGGAGTGTGGCCTCTTTGTAGCCTGTGGTCATATTTATGCCTCATGATGTCATCCAACAGCCGTGTGTATGGGAGGGTCAACACATACACCCACACACAGACCATCATACAGCTGTTCTCCCAAACCCCTAACCTCTCCTTTTTGTCTTAAAGTATTGTCAGACTTTACTGGCAATAAGACCAGTTCTCATAGTAATCTCTGTCTCTTCATCCATCCACATAGCTTTCTATTTGCCCTTTGTAGATATCTTATTTTCACAGTCTGTGGCGGGTTTCACTTGTTCACACGTCGCTCTAACTTTCTTCCTTTCTTGTGCTCTCTGTCTCTCTTTCACTATCTTCTTGTTAAACATTCCAACATTTACTTTTACAATTTCTGAACTTCTCAAATAATTGACTGGAGGAGTCATAGATTGTCTGTCTGTGAGATGAGCTAGGATTTGCACACACACAACCCCCCCCCCCTCGACTGTTTGTTTAATTGCGGGAGCAATCGTCTGAGGAACATGGAAAGAATGAGGCCAGCTATTTACCCAGATGGTTTACTGGTGGAGGTGTGAGGCTGGCCAGCTCACTGTGGGAACACAACGCTTGCTTTTCTTGGTATCGCTGACCGTTTTTAAGACCACTGTGTTTTTTTCCCCCAGCGCTCTCCAGCTTTGTTTGCTCTGGATGGCATGTTTGATTATTTATCGTAAGGGGAAAGGGAGTAGCTGGAGCAATAAACATGTGACTGCACTGTATTTTGTTTTCCACTGAGAAGGCCGTGTCCTTTAACAGATATTTGAAGCAGCCATAAAGCCTTTTATTTGGGGAGTTTGACTGAGCTAAAGGAGGATCAAAAGCACTGATTACTGTCTTTGTGACAATATGTGTTTGCTGTAAGTGCAACTTATCAACTGATAAATGTTTCTTCTGGATGACTACAGTTGATTTTTGGTTGTTTTTTGTCTTCCCTCTGTCTGTGAATTTGTTTTGACATCTGATCATTGTTCCCTTTGTGTTTGTGGAGGGATTGTTTATGCCACCCTTAGATTTATGACTCTGTGTGAAAAGATGGTCTGTAATGTTTGTTTGTTATTTATCTTTCAGAAGGCCAAAGGAATATTGTTGTAAGGGGATACATCTGCTCTCATATTAGGCATCAGAGTCTTCTCAAGGGGGCTTTAAGAATGTCGACTTATAGCATTTCTTTTTTCATTCATTTTTTTCTTTCTTTTTTTAATATCTTTTAATATATTTCTCTCCATTAGGCTCTCCAAGTGGCTCGGCAGATACTCCTCCAGCAGCATCAACAGCAGCAGCAGCAGCAGCCCCAGTCGCAACAACTGCAGTCTCAACAAAACACAGGCCGCAAATCCCCCAAAACCAACGACAAGCAGCAAAACCTACAGGTGCCATAAATATGTTGTCACTCTCAGACGCTCTCTCATATATTAACTTATTATCAGTTATTTTACTTTGTGGTTGATCAAATACAAAAAAAAAAAAAAATGAAGTGAACTTGTGCAACTCTCTCTAGAACACAGTGTGTGAGAAACAGCACTAGGCTAAGTTCACAAACAGGAAATTAAAATTGGCTGTGCAACATTTGCAGTTATGTATGCTCACGCATTATGTGTGATTTAGCAACGCACGCACACACAATCACCCATGTGTCATCGGATTTGTGACATAGAACATTAGAAGCAGCAGTATGTGTAAATGGGCCCTATTGTGAAATATATATATAGGCCCCAAATGTTAGAAAAGGCCTCTGTGTGGCTAGTTAAGATCACATCCAGTGGTATCAGAATTATTCCAGTGCAGTACCACACATCAGCATGTGTGGCTGACCCTGACTTTTTTTCTATTGGCTGCACTTGGTTTAGGAGGTGTACATCTTGGGTGAAAGCAGGCAAAAGCAGGGAGAAGAAAAGGGTGGAAGTGAGAGTTTCATTCCTCCCACAGAGTCTGGTCAAGCAGAGGGAACTCCATGCTTTCCCTGTTTGCCTTTAGTCACTGCTCTACACGCACACGCACACGCACATGCACACACACACACACACACACACACAACAGAAAAAAGAGGGGGCAGGTCCCTACCACCAGCAGCAGGAGGTGCTATAGAGCAGGTGGGTGATCCAGGTGGAGGGCTTGGAGGTGGAGTAAATAGGGACAAGCAAGGGGTGGGAAAGTGTGAGGGTGGGGAGATGTAAAGAGGCTTTAGGAAAGTTATCTGGACCTCCTTTGTGATGCAAAGTGAATAGTGAGATTTTTCATCTTGTTCTGTTTTTAATATGAACGGCGCCACATATCTGATGCAATATTTACGTTAATTTCAGATCAGATGCTTCAGAGATCTTTGTTTGAACAAGGGGCGCTTGTTTGTGTCAGTGTGAAATTGCAAACGACTTCGGGGCATATTTGGTAATTAATACGGAGGCCCTGTTCTCTATGTGTGTATATATATAATATTTAATACCCTTACTATCCCATTGGGGGCCCTTTTTAATGAGCTATTGTAGCAGCTAGATCTAATGTCAGGTTGTGAAAAAGCCTCTTTGTTGTGCAGATGTCTTCGGAATAGCTCCAGAGGATGAAATATGACTGTGATGACCTTTCAGTTGTGTGCATATTTGTCAGGATTCAAATAAGTTGAAAGTATCAAACTAAACAGTTTCCCCAGCCTGGCAGGGAATTGTGCTGCAGAGGTCAACAGAGGGGACCAGAACGGCAGATTCCAGCGTACAGCCAGTTGTTGGTACATAGTGAAGTACTAGACCATCTCCTGCAGACAAAGACAAAATTAAAATTCTAATTTATTAATGTATACAGAGAGCTTGGCCAAGCTGTCACTCAGCTATTGAAAAGAGAGTCGGGCCCTTTCCCCCGCTTCCCCTCCCCTCCCCTCTCCTGCCCGGGTTCTTGTGAGGAGAGCGCAGGCTCGCTCTCGTATCTAACTAACACCGTAAATTGCCTGCTCTCTAATGTTGCATGTTACATTTTGCTGCGTTGAAACTGCCATTGTGAAAAAGCCACAGGTCCAGACAAGTGTTTATTTATCTCTGAATTACATATTCTGCTAATTAAACACGCCCCCCCCCCCCACACACACACACACACACACACATGTTCATACATAAACATCAGTGTGCTGTTCTGTGTGAGGATGTATTACATTTGTTTTGCTTTTTGCCTTTTTCTTCTCATGGGTTTCTTATGTTGAGAATTCTCTTGTTTTCCCCTTTTTTTCTCATCTCTCTCACTCTCTCTCTCTCTCTGTCTCTCTTTCTCACAAACACGTTTTGTGAAAAAGCAGAGGGTAACGGTCTGAGTCTCATCTCAGTTCCTCTTTTAAGAACAAACCCGTGCTTGGAGGAGCCCCCTTCACACAGAACATTCACTATCTCCATCACACAGCCCCGGATAATGATCCTCTGTTGAGCTGGACTGGGTCATCAAAAGACATGATCCAACAATTATGAGGCTGTGTAGTAAGCTGACACCCCATAAAAGCACCTGATCTGCGGACGAGGCTCCATTCATCTCAGCGGTCTTCCCATTAGGCAGAAGGAGATGCGCGGAGAGACTTTTACTCATTTGGAGATGTGACTCACTTTCCAATTCATTCTTATTCAAGTCAAAAATAATGAAGCACGGTATATACAGAACATCTGAAAAAAAATGACCTGCATAGAGTAGGAAAGAGGGAAAAAATGTGACTCAAATAAGCCTCAGAATCCTTGATCAGCATTAAATGGCTCTTTGGTTTTATATCTCCAACAGGGGTGCTCCCCCCACCCCATACCCCCTCACCCCTACACCTCCCACCCCTGCCTCTGGATGAAGATGCCTCCGCTGTACAATTAGCAGCCTCAGGGTGCTTTAATCAGGCTAGATATACAAACAGCCGCCAGCAGGCTGGAAAGCAGCTAAACATACTTGACTGGTCAAAAAGCCGGTAAATTACGTTGACAGAATGACACGTGTGATTAAAAGAATCCATGCCGCTTTTACCTCTTGCGCTTCACACCTACAGTGGCACAACGACGAGAGCCGGCAACTCCCACCCCGCTAATTACCATTATCAGTGAAATGGTAGGGTTTGACTCATTAGTTCCATGTGCATTTAATTAGAGGCAGGCTGAAATTGGATTTAACTTATTACTTTTTCATGGATCACTTTCTTGTCATCACTTCAAATTGGATTGCAGCCCCAGGTAACTAATTATGCCAGCCGCAGGATCAGGAGTGGAGAAATAGGTAATTAGGAACAACACTGTCGGACCCTCGCTGATAGTCCACCAGCACCAAAGTGGGAGGAGGGGGAAATTGAGGCTCATTTGTGGTGTTGCTCACAAGTCTGGCTGGTTAACTGCACCTCATTGCAAGAGATCCTAGGTAGGCATCCACCACCTACAGGGGATTATGTGGCGTTCAGCTGGGCTGAAGATGTTGTGTCAACAGGGTGCCTTTGCTATCAGTGTAATGCCCAGATTATGCTTGTTTCCCATCCAGGATTGTGCCTGAGATTGGCCTTCATTATTCATGTCAGTGGTGCAGTGTGAGGTATGGCCAGCGGCCAGCTCAAGTTACCTGTGTGAACGCTGCTTGAATGCCATTGACTGGTTTCTGTCTGTAAGACTTCTGCACTGATTGTAAGGAGAATACATGCATACATACATGAATACAAGCAGGTGGATAATATAGGAATGTTAAGATATATGTAACACATGTCACTTTAGTTTTACTTGTGATTCAGAGAAGAGATAATCAGCTTATAGAGAACGTTATAGGAGAACGATACCATCACTTTACCTACTATTTAGAGCTTTCATGTGAAGAGCTTCTTTGTTAAGAAGCTAAAAAAACATCTCTATCCTTTTGGTTTGGTTGTTTTTTAATATTTATTGTAATTGTGTGATGGCCTTTTGGTTTTAAATGAGAAGCACTATTCACTATTTTCTAATAAATGTTGCATTGAACATTTTCATGATGTCAAAGGTGCATCACTTGTTATTCTTCACACACACACACACAGGCTCCTGATAATGTTTCAGAACCATGCCAGCAGACAATTTTCTTATCTATACTATTAAGAGTTGAAGCCACAATTCACACTTCTTATTTCTCCTTTCCTTTTTACTTTTTTTGTCTCCTTTTCTCTTTCATTTGCTCTCTCAACCCCCCACCCCACCCCCCTCTCTCTCTCTCTGTTTTCACACCATAGTGTACAGCCTCACAGAGGGCATCTCCAGGTCAAAAGATAATGTCTTTTCAGTTTACAGGATGAAAGCCTTTTAAGTTGTAGAGCGCCCCTCCAACGCCCCTCCTCCCCACGTTTGCTCTTCACATCCTTCATTTGTGGTCTGTTGGGGGGAAGCGTGATTTGACACAATCCAGGGGCCAAGCCTCTGTCTGACAGGACAGAGAGAAGCCGCCGGCTCTCCCTCCTACTGTTTTTGCAGTAGGCCCATGGCATTGTCCTGACACATGTATACCACAGCACTCCAATCTGTAAGTCATTAGAGCACTAGGCCGAAGCCTGTCAGCTGGAGCTCAGCCAGCGCTGCAGGGCGATCTGAGGCAACATTTCGAGGTGTTCCCGCAGCCCAGTCGGCCAGTGGCACAGCAGTGGTAGCCCACTGGCGAGGGGACAGTGAGCACACCACTGGATTAATGTTCTAGGTTATCTGCTGTCTCTTTACACAAGGGAGAGCTGATCCAGACAATATGTGTATATTGATATTCAGTTTATAATCAGCTGAAATACACTTTTAAGAGTTTTAGACAAGAAAATAATAATGACAGGAAGAAAAAAAAATTGGAAAAAAGCAAGTGCTGAGACAGAAGGAGTGGTGGCACTCTCAAAACACTGAACAAAATCAAAGTATTAAAGTTCAAATCTCTGCTGGTTATTTTGCACAGAGCAAGAGATAATTCACAGAGTAAGTGGACCTACAAGTCTTCATAGTTTGTACCTTCTTACAAACATTCAGGCTGAAGTGTATCAATACTTATATATAGAATAGTGCTTCTTAACTTTCCAACCAAGAGTTACCTGAGAAGATTGAAGACCACTCTCAGGTCTGCATCATAAATATGTTTTCACCACCAGAAACTAGTTAACTTAGCTTAGCACATACCTGAAAATGGGGAAACAGCTAGCCTGGAGCCTTGTCGTCACCTTGAGGTGACTGCAGGAAGTGACTCAAGTAAAACCACAATGTGTTGTTTTTACACTGGAGATATAATGCGTTAAGTAAGCTTTAGAGATGCTGGTAGGTGTTTTTTTATTCCGTTGACAGAGCCAGGCTAGCTTTTTCCCCGTTTCTAGTCTTTGAGGTCAGCTAAGCTAACCGGCTGTAGGCGGTGGCTACATGTTTACCATACAGACTTGACAGTGGTATCGATCTTCTCATTTAACTCTTGGTAAGAGAGACATCTACTTTTTTCCGGTTGAAATTGTGATTGATGACATTTGTTTTTGCTGTCTTCGCTTCTTTACCTCCAGGATGTGCTGTTGCCATCCATATTTTAGGAAAATATCATGCAGTATAGCTCCCCTGTCCGTCTGCAAAGCGTCCCCAATCCCATCATCAGTTGTGTGCGTGATCCTCAGAAAGTAGTTCATTGCTTTGTGTTTGTAAAAAGTCTCAAGGTGATGCTGTAATGAAATCTCATTTTGACGCGTGCGTTGCTTTGAGGTGATACAATCTGTCAGGAATGATCAACACATCACCACGGCCGGTGCTCGCGTGGAACCCCAGGATCAGGCTGTCTCTTTTGCTGCTTGTTTTCCTTGTCATATTGTAAAAATGTATTATATGTACTGTATAGATTAGAACCAGGTTTGGGATAATCCTGTCAGAATGAAGTCATCTGTCCCAATTGCCACGCAGCCAAGCAGAGACTGGGGGTGGGGGGGCTGCTGTGTTAGGAGCTCTCTCCCAGCCAAGACGATGACTGTCGAATTGACTCCAGTCACAACGCTGGGAGCCACTTACCATTTCCAGGACCCTCTTTTCATTTGAGGCCTGATGTTTCCCTTCAAGCAGTGAACCCTTTCAACCCTCCACCCCACTCAGTCATCCACCCAGACACACACACACACACACACATTCCCATTCAATTTGTTGTATCTTTGTGTCATCCTCTGGCACTATGTCTTGATGTCAAGCCTGTGTTGTTTGGAGTTATTCACACGCCCTTTACAGAGGGGTGGAAGGATGGATGGATGCACAGCCAACCATAGCATTAATAAACACTAACAGCTATGCAAGGTGCAGTCAAGTCAGCATCAACTCACAATGCAGTTTCTCTTTTGGTGTCGTCGCACACTTTTTTGACAGCTTGGCGATTCTTTGATTCCATTTTTACTTTTTGTTAGGAGCAGGAAAGAGAAATAGTGTCTCGCTGAGACAGCATGAGAGAGAGTCAGAGACCGAAGGGCCTTCAGCTATAGGAGGACATCTTTTGGAGTTGTATTTTACGTTTGTGTTGGACATTGTACAGTAAACGACCACTAGTGCATAGTCATCCATGCAGCTTTACCCCAACCTGCAGAAAGTTAATGCATTTTAATTTTGCCTTGTTGGTTAAAAGAAATCCATATAAAGAGTTGCCATTTCTATCTGTTACCTCCATGAATGTGCCTGAGGAATTTTATTGGTTAGTGTTTAACAGGACAGGCTAACAAAATGCTGTTTAATAACGTGGAAAAGGTTAGCTAAACAGTTAATCCTAGTGGTAAACTTACTGTGCATCCTTAAAAAGGTAGCAGTGGCCACCCACAGACCAATATGCTTGTGTAATTATAATAGTGAATGTCATCTATTTGTGATCCATCAAAGCCTCTAAATTACAATATAATATAATTAAAATAAATGATTCATACAAACTTCGAATTGTTACGTTATTTTTCTCACCACAGCCCCCAGACAGCCTTTGTTGTTGCTTATTAAAACACTGTTTATTTGTATTAATATAGTTTCAGATTTAAATCAAAGATGAATCAATCACCAAACAAGACAAGGCAGAAATTCCCCCACCTCCTCGATGTTGCTCAAACCTAAAAGTGTTCTTGTTTTGACTAAGTGAAAAACCACAGTAGACTGCACGCTGAAACACAAGCTCCGTTATACACGGGCTGGCATATCACCTCAGGAAATATTTTGCAAATACAGAGCTCACATGTGCTGACTAAACAATGTGCTCCTGAATGCTGAAATTAAAAGTAAATAACCAAACCCATATATAATAGACAAGGAGGAACACGGTGACTCAGGCGTGACTTACTGTAACTCCATTCTGCTTCGGGTGATAACCTCACTCACTCTAAATGTGACTTATTCCAAGTATCAGAGGGAGTATTGGTGGGTTGCAGATGTTAAAAGTTCACTGTCATGTCATAACAATGGAAACACACTTTATTTTTACCGTACTTTTTGAAAAAACAACGGCAACAATAAATACAACTAAAATTATCAGTTTGAATGTTAAAATAAACTAAACATAAAATTAATGCAGTTTGAATAGCAGGACAGATCAAGTTAAGTAAAACAAAAACCAATGTAGTAAGCAGTTAAAGATTGGCCCTGGATGGAAAAGACCTTGGTTTTGTTATCCATGAATTCAGATTATTAGCACTGAGGAAACATTGCACCTCTTCAAAAAAGGTTTTTGTGCTTTTATTTTACTGCTGCAGAAATGACACAGCACTCGCCCGTGTGTCAGTACGAGTGAGCGAGTCACCAAAATCAAATGCAGGCCCTGTTCGAACTGTTAAAGTTTTGCCGTAGCTCAGAAGAAACAGTTGATAAGTTGTGGGATTTATTGCTGCGATTAAATGCTTTGTGTCTCTTTTGACTTTGATAGGGAACATTGGTGAAATATTATTTGAAAAATGAAGAAATAATAGAGATATCACACATTATGCTGCTGGTGTGGATCTGAAAAGTATTTTTATCATGGCGATATTATATAGAGCAGCTGTTATTTATATAGGTCCCACACCTGCCCAGCTGACTCCCATCATCAGTAAACAATGATTTACTTTATTCACACACAGGGAAACAGACGGTGTTTGTTTTCTCATGACAATGGTCCAGGTCACCAGAGCCTTTCAACAAAAGGAATGACTATAGTTTGGTATTTTTCCTTCTCTTCCTCCCCACTTCTCTCTCTCTTTTCTCTTTCTGTAGTAGCAGTAAGACATGGGTTGGCATGCCGGTGCAGCTTATTCACCGGCCATGTTAGTGTTTTTGGGAAGACTTTGTAATTGGAGCTGAGTCGTTATCTTTAGCCAGAGCCAGAGCGGAGGCCAGACCAGACATTAACTCATACTTTCACTCTAACTCAAGCAGGAAATGGGAGTATTTTATAATGTCATCCACTCTGTCATGAACACCATTGCTCAGTACTGTCTATAAACTATCACAGGGGATGCCGGTTCAAGGCTCAAGGATATTGATGTTTCTCTGTGTGCAGGGGAAAAAAGAAATCTATATAATGTGCGTATCACATCGACACATATGTGTAATTATTTTACATAGCGCAGGCACAGAGGCAATGGATTAGAAAGACAGTGTGTGAGAGGAGATGCTTGAACTGTGCGTCTGCTAAATTTATCATGAGGCCTTTGGGAGCGTTGAAATGAGAACAGTGGCCTATTACTGCTAAGAAGGTGTTTTATTGAGAATACGCCGACATGCCACCCCAGGGAGAGTGGCGAGGGAGAAGAGTGTGGCCATAGCCTAAACCACTTTGTGCATGTGTGTGTTTGCGTGTATGTGTCTGTGTGTGGAGTGCGTGTGTGCATGTTGTAAGCACATGCCTGCATGTCACTGTCTTATTGTGTGAGCCGCCTTTGAGGGCGTCAGATAGAAAACAAAAGCGTCCTTTTCTTCCTCTTAATTATTCACTATGATATGTATTGGAATTGTCACTTTTGACACTTGAGGTGTCCCAGTCAATAATTTATATAGGTCAGGCCAGTTTAGCAGATCTCATTGTTAGTTATTAGCCGATGAGAGCGGTGGATTGTTATGCAGGCGTTCTGTTTATTTTACCAGTGTGTTTGCGGACTGGAATGCATCCCATGAACATTCCTTCATCCTTGGCCAAGGGTTTATAGCTGTTGATATGAGCTGTGTTTTAGAGCTCTTGTTATTTAGCTCTGTGTTTTTTGTCATGATAATTAACAAAGTGAGGTGTTAATCTCGCCTCATGCCTTTCCTCTAATTCTTCATTAAGTGGGTTGTTCAAGTTAGTGAACCTGGTTTTATTGTTATTACTAAAAGTAGGTCTGATTAACAACTCGTTCCATTTATTTACATTTTATGTACTATAGAATGAAATATACTAATAGTTGGATTTAGATAAATACTGCTAAAGGTAAGATTTGTTCAGTTAGAAGGTTAAAAAAAAGAGGAGCCAGGCTCCTCTCTCTGCTGGTAAATTCAGTAGGATCTCCAGTAGGTGGCAGGGTCCTGTTTCCCTCTCCTGTCTTTTCCCTTTGCTGAGTGCACATGGGGTGTTAAAGAGTGTGATGATATTATGACAGCTAATTGCTCTCATTGGGATGGAGTTGGATGGATCGCCTGGTAGCTAGTGTAATGTTAGCTATTAATGTAAGTGGTTTTAGCTTGTCTGAGGCCAAATTGTAGGATAAGTGTTTAAAAACTGGGCAAAAAAAAAGAAAGTTAATGCTGCTGTGGTTGATTTTGTGATCATATAGACACAAACTTGTCTTTAGTGTAATGCAACTAGTTGCGTACCATAGTGCAACAGTACACACCAACATTAGTGGAGGAAATACAAGGCAAAACAAACTGTTCTCATAAATACATTATTTTACTCTAAAATAAAATAATGTGGTGTTGTCTCAGCTTGGGAAGAAAAAGTGCAAATAACTACAAAGCATCCGAGTTGTTTGTGCGCTTGTCGTTTTCAGCATGTGAAATGAGTTGTGTCTTTGTTCTGGCATTGTAAACAATTCCATTTAGCAGAACAATAACGGGGCTGATAGTGGCCAGTTTTCTTTCTTTCCTCTGGATAACTGTGTTTACTTATCTGTTGTTTAATTAAAGGGCCTCTTTTCTTTAGGCTCCCATTGTTTCAGTTGAACGGCCGGAGTCCCAGCAGGGGTCAAAGGGTTAACAGCCGTCACTGTGTCCTTTTTTTTCCTTTTCTTTCTTTTTTTTTGTTTTTTTTTTTAAAGCGCCCCCACACAAAGGCAGCATTTCACCTGCAGCCCGCGGCTCCCTATTGTGTGGCCCCATTTGAATTGATTATGTTTAGAGGGCTGGTTGTGATTGGTGGAGAAGGGCGTGGTTGATTGGATAGTTTTGTATCTTGTCAGCCGGGGAGCAACCTTGCGCGTGCAATCTGTCTGTATCCTGAGGAAGGTTGGAGACTCCACAGCACAGCACAGCACAGCACAGCAGCGCTTGTTCTCAGCCTCGCAGCCTGTGTGCCTCTCTACCTCTCCCTACCTCTCTCTCGCTCGCTCGCTCTCGCGCTCTCTCTCTCTCTCTCTCTCTCTCTCTTTCCCTCTCCGCTCTGCTCTCCGCTCTGCTTCACTCCACACCGCGTGGCCCAGCACTCTGTTTACCCTGCCAGCTAAATGGAGTTTGTCAGGTTTGTCAATATGATTGATTTCTGTGCTTTTGCCAGCTTTCTTGTGTAAAAAACTTGACAATTTAATTTGACCAGGGAAAAAGGAGAAAAGGAGGCTTATTGTCTGTCTATCGCTGATGTTTTATCATTGTAATTGGTTAATTTTGTCATGCAGTTGGTGTGAGAGAAGCAGTTATCCGGATTTTACTTTGCCGTCGAGACACTTGACAGTTTACCAGGCTTGTGGTGATAGGAGAAAGGCAGAAGGCAGGTGTCATGTATATTAGATTTACTGTATCAGAATATATGGATTTTGATGCCTTCGTTTATGTGTGCACTGCGCTGTTGATGGTTTGGAGCGTTTCACTTTTAGTTTAAGCAACAGTTTCTTTTGCTTCGCGTGTTGTTCAGTTTCTGTGTTAGTTACCTAACTATTTACAATACGTTTCTGGCTGCCATTTAACACTGTTTGTTTAGTTTTGTTTACTTAGCTGATAGTGAGCTAACCAGTCA
This sequence comes from Nannoperca obscura, assembly GCA_036024295.1. Lineage (NCBI taxonomy): Eukaryota > Metazoa > Chordata > Actinopteri > Centrarchiformes > Percichthyidae > Nannoperca > Nannoperca obscura. The sequence goes on from JAVQJL010096358.1 coordinate 25,879, forward strand.
AGCAGGATGCTGTACTGTACTGTAGTTTGAATTATGGAAGGTTCTAGGAAAAACAGGAGACAGGTTTGCCTTCTCTTTAACATGCTGGTTTTTCCTCAAAAAATTATTATGCTATTGCCTTGTTGTTTACAATATTCCCAGGCGTTTTAAATACACAGTCTTTTTATTTCTTTTATTTATTTCTTTATTTCTTTGTCCCACATTGGCTTTGCTGGTTGTTTATTTTTGTGATGATTGGCTCTTCAGACTTAATGAGAGCTGGTCAGACTTTGCTTGCTCTCAGGCTATGGCCTGGACTAATCCTCACTGTCCTCGTGGTGTCACAGCGAATAAAGACAGGCTGGCGCAGCTCTATATTTGAAAACCACGTTAGAGACACGCTGTCACTCCAAATGTCATCGCTTACATCTTCCTGAAAAGTGTGTGAATGTTTGTGCTTGCCTGTGTGTGTGTGTGTGTGTGTGTGTGTGTGTGTGTGTGTGTGTGCAACAAAGGGATTGCGGAATACATTTAGGAGGGAAAGTTGTGGTCATTTTCTTCCATTTTTTCTGCTGTCAGGTTTGAGTCCTTTGTGACAGCTTTGAGGTTTTACACAGAAGACAGCTATTGACTTTCTGTTGTTTAAAGACCTCAAGTATTTTTATTACAATAATGTTAAGTAATGCACTTGTGCAACTATAGAAAGGGCTCGCATTTGATTGACTTTTTTAGAGTTTTGTTTTTGTCTGTTTGCACTTAACATTTCAGCCACAACTTTTCTGGGTGCAATGTTTCAGCACCTTGCATCAGTGCTAAGAAAGTGGATGCCTGAAAGAAAGGAGAGATGGAGGAGAATAGCGGAGGAGAATATCAGATGGTTGAGGAGAAGGAGGAGGAGAGCGAAGCCTAAACAGGGCAGCATGCACCGTAATGCCGTGCAGCTGTGCCGAGACTCGCAGTTTGGGAGAGCTGGAGTGCAAGCTGATTGGGTTGACAGTTTGTAATCAAAGTTGATTTATTGTTCATTAGTAGTGCATTAGCCCTTTCAGGCAGGGGCGTTATTTGTGCAGTGGCCTGTCAAGGCGAGGGGCTGCCAGCACCTGTCATTTCTAAACCATGACATAGGCAACCAGATATTAGCTGTGTACCCGGAGAGGGGGGCACAGGGGGTAGCCGCCACAGCCTCACGGCTCGCTGGGATATCCTTTACGGGGACGGTCTTTGCTTTGTACTGGAGCAGGCAGGCACGACAGAGAGGAGAGACGGGGGAATAGTTTAGCAGTGATCTAGTGAGCCACCAGCTGCTCTCTGCTGTCATTCCCCGGCTTTCCCCCCTGACTGAAACGCGTTTTTTACTAGAAAAAGCCTTTATTCATTTTCTTTTTCTGAGGGTCATTACTGTTACGGAGTATGTGCGTCTCTGTTTCAGATTGGGAGATTAACTCTACACTTGAGATGCCATGTGTTTCAAAGGGTTGAGATGGTAGGATAATGATGAGATTACATGGTGTAGAGTGTTTGATGGCAGAAGGTCTTTTTCAACACTCATCTCTGTCATGACCTATATATTTTGACAATAAGGGATGTGATGGTATTGACATGTTGCGCCTGGAAAATAAGGCTGTATTATTAGGCTGCTACTGCTGACCTGCTGCTTTCTACATAATTGTATTAATTGGCTGTATACTTTATATGAGTCACATAATACAACAACACTAAGAGTGTCAAGAAGCAACACAATTTGTGGCCCTCTTGTCTGCCACCATAGAAACAAGGATTAGCTTTGCGTTGCTGGTGTGCAGAGAATAGAAACAATCTGCAACGAGGATGTGTCAGCCATTGTCTTTTGACTACAGTTTCATTTGAAAGGGATTTCAGAGGCTTAATTAAATCTTAATTAAATCTCAACCGACTCAAATAATGCATTTCAAGACGTGTGCCGTTGCGTAACCGTGTAGAACTCGTAAACCGTAGATCAGGGGCACGCAGTTTAGCCCAACAGTGGTCGTAGGTTTCCCGGGAAAAAGGTGGAAACAGTGAACAGTGGAGTGTGGGATAGTAGTTGTCCCTGCTGAATTTTGAAGCCAGGTTTCAGAACTCAAATGACTTGTGGCGCCCTTGGAGGTGTGGCTTTAAAGGTCAAAACAAGTGACAGGACATTGAGTCACACGTCAAAACGTAACGAAGCACTTAGGGGTTTTATGTGAACCTAAACTTAAATTTATTTTCTTATATATATATATATATATATATATATATATATATATTTGTGTTTTGAAGTGCTTTTTTCTAAAAAACAAGAATATATAACTGCATCTGTGTTTATGATGTATATGTATAATGATAATATTTTGAAAAGAAATCCATCCTTTTTTTTATTATAGAATAAAATCAGAAATACATTTTCGAGAGTGTGTGTATTGGGGGGCGGGTGCCCTGTGTGCTCTCCCCTCAGCAGTGGTCACCTGCAGTGGTGGCTGCCTCCAGTGTGGGAAACAGCTCACAGCTCAGCTGTTATTGTTGGGGCTGAGAGAGCTCACTTGCCTCGCCGTGCAGTTTGTTTGTTTAAACCCGACACTGGGACCGGCTCGGGCGAAAAACCTGTTTGTTTGCAGTCGAAAAAGTTAATTAAAATGCAATCTTAACTCTTGTTTTTACAGTTGCTGCAAATAATTTGAGCCCAAGCCCCCTCACACCCCTGCACCCAATTCAGAATATGTAGTGTATGGTAAATGGAGACAGAATGTGGCTGTGATTATCCTGTTTATCTGAGCTGTAAACATTTTTTAAACTGCCTGATTGTGGGTGACGAGGAAGGAATTTAAGAGGTCTTAACACTCTTAACACACACATGATGGGTTGTTCTGTCCTCCTTTAAATTCTTGAACATGTTTTTATTTTACACAAATTACGTTTTTGTATCAAGATATTAATATTATTATTATTATTATTATTATTATTAGGGGAAAAGGTTATCAGTGTGAATATGCTGTATCTATTTTTGTAGAGGAAAATAAATGCTCTCCACCTCAGAGATTTCAATCAACCTGAAATGGGTAATATGAAATTAGTCTTTCCAGTCTTGTCTGCGACTAATTATGTTCACACATTACTTAAGTACAATAGCTCCCGTGAAATCCTCATTCCGGCGACATTTTAATGCAGGAGATCATAGTCAGGATGGGAAGTCATTTCCTTGCGCCACTGCAGGCCGAGGTAAAACAACAGCATCAAACGGACCAGACTCTGATTTCTCTAGGGCTTGTTATTTCTTTCTTCTTCTTCTTTTTTTACTTCTACATTCCATTTGATGCCTCTACAAAACAAGATGACCCCCGGGAGCACAAATGAAAATTTGATAATTCTAACTTCATACTTCTTTTTTTTTTCTTTTACCTGCACCTTTGCAGACAGTGAAACGTCTGTGCCGGTCTCACTGACATTCACCTCCTCGTCCCTCATTTCTGTTGCTCTTAATTGCCTCACTGCTGGGGGAAAGAGGCTATCTTACAGCCTCGTTCACCTCTACTTCTTTTCACCATGCTTTGACCTCTGAGTTGTGAAGGGGGGGGTTATTTGGGGGGTATCTTCATTAACTCTAAATCAGTGACTTTAGCACTTTCAGATCTGCGCCTTTTCTCTTGAGTAGTGATACACAAAGAGAAGTTGGCTTACTGTAGGTGCCCTTTAATGTCAAATGCTTTCTATACTGTGAGTGTGTATGTGTGTGTGTTGATGCACGGTCAGAGGAAGGGCAAAAGAATTATGATGTGAATAAAATGAACGATCCCGGTCTTTGTCAAAAAGGAATATTTTTAAATAGTTTTAAATACTTTTTTTTATTTTTATTAATCATGTTTAATTTTATTTTTTAAATGCTTCTACTATACATTTTATACTGAAAATAAGATACAGGCATGTTCTTACTCTGTATGGAAAGTATGGTTTTGCTCTTTATATACAGTGGATTGGCTGCACATGCCTGTATGTGCTTGTGGCAGTTCACATGCCACAGTTAAGATTTGTTCACGTGTGTGTGTGTGTGTGTGTGTGTGTGTGTGTGTGTTTGCCAGCGGGCCTGTGCTGGTACAGTATATTGCCTCCAGTCACTCTGCAGCTGTGTGAGAATGTTCCAGGTTTGGATGTTTATGTATGGGAGGCACCTGGAGAGCACCACACCTTCTACTATTTCTGGCATTCTCAGAATGTCCTCTTTTTAACACCCCCATATTGGTAGAGTAGATTAGAGCTGGGCTCAGTGGATCCCTTCAGTTATTAGCCTGGTACGAGTCTCCTTTTAGACTATCTTTAGATGGTGATGTATTTTTGTGGATCATATGGAGTCACAATTTTATCCCAGAGATAAGGGAGTGCAGCATATGGGAGTGCTCTAAATGGCGACTGGCGTCCTGTGTTTGCGTTAAATGGGCATGATACAGTGGCCAGGGCAATATTTTTCAGTTAAAGTGCTCCCTCCCACCCTTTCTCTCAATAGGATCCAGTCTTAGGCAGATTTTCACTCCTTCAGCACAGGATTAAATGGTAGTAGTTACATTGATCAATAGGTTAAGAAGCATACAATCCCTCTTGCTGCTAATGACCTCAGTAGTAATGGGTAATAAAATGGGGGTCTGTAATAGCCTCTTGCTGGGGCTGTGCACAGAGGAAGCTGCTCTAGCTGTAGTTACTGTGAGCCAGACGTTCCTGACAAGGCGAAGTGTGAAACCATGATGAGATATACACCCAAGGTGTAAAGAATTAAGACAGTTAAATTGAAGGGAATCTCATTGTAATTTGTAATGAAATTGGCAGCTATTGAGAGCTGGTTAAGTGTGTAAAATCTCTGTGTTAACTTGGAGTTTGCTCTCCCTTTTTTCCACATCACACTCTATATAATATGGCATGACAAAATGATTATACATTTGAAAATAAGACTACATTTACAGCTTTAACACGGTAGTAAAAAATAGAGCATGACAAGTATGGAGTTGATTTTTAATGCATGCAGTTAAAGCAAAGCTAAAAAAAGAAAAAGAAAAAAGGAGGGCATTGTTATTTATCTTTGGTGTGAGTAGGGGGTAAATGTCATGTTTAGACGGGAACTATATATCACATCACGTATGGCGCTTGCATGTCAGCAAGACGGGGCTGCTTGGTTGACCTTCAAAATAGTTCATCAAAATTAGCGATGCACAGAAAAAAGGACTTCCGTGGATAATGACTGTGAAATTAGGAAATGGGAGGCCGGGGCTATGCAAATGACAGGACAAGTCATGTGCAAAAGTCAAGATGAACTGCATATTAAGACATAATACAGGGGTGGAAATTAATATTGCATTTTCCTCCTTGCGACCCTACGCCTGGTGCTGGAGATGAGATATGTGTGTGTTAGTCCTGGGTGGGGCTGAACCTCCTTCACTCTCTTTGGTGCTGGCAGAACAGTGTAGTCTGGCACTGCTCATTAAAGTTAACGGAGAGCATCAAAGCTGGTCCGTCCTGTTTGACGTTGCTGCCCTTTCCCCTGCATGTGCACTGCGAGATGTTCATTATGGCGTCGCTTTGTTTTTGTTTTATGCTACAGCGGGGGAATAAGGTGATATGCATGCGGGGAGTGTGTGTGTCCAGAAAAGCCCCTTAGTTACCGGACAAGATTTGTAACAGCAGAATTACATTCAGAAATGCATGAAAAATTCAACGGCTGTCATTAGCTATAAAGGCGGCCACACAATTTGTGTAACCTTGGTGAAGACAGACTGTCACCCGTTATGTCCCGCTCTATCAGCTGCTGACATCAGCCAGAGAGACACAAAGCACATTTTAACACACACTTGTGCACGTACATACTAATGTATATGTGCACGTACACAAAAGAGCGATTGCTAAAACAACTGCAGAGACACAGCGCTATCAAGAACGTCTTAGTTGCTGTTTGTCATCCGCGTGTCAAGAAAAGCAGCTTTTAATGGTATTGCACATCATAGCAGTGAGTGGCAGCATCCAGACACACTCGGAGTCCTCTACGCTGTCGGAGCAATTAAGGCACCCTGACAACTGTGGGGCTCTTTCGGTGTCACAACAAATCACTTGTTTTGAGGAGTCATGCACTCACACCTTTCTCACTGGGAGTTAGTTAGAGGCCCGCGTGTTCTTCACCATGGCTCCTCCTCCAGGCGTTCTACATCTTCACAATAATAGATCGTTGTTGACAGCTTCTCTAATGAAATGTTCTCACATGACATGTCGTGCGACGAGTGAACCGCAGCGTTTTTTGGGGTGTTTTTTTTTTTTGAGGCAATCTTTCACGTCCTCAGGTATGACACACGTTTGCCATGTTGTATAAATGGCCAAGCTCTGAGAAGCATCACAGCAGATGCAGATCATATCAGATCGCAGGGCTTTGTGTGTGAGAGAGGGGAAGGTCGGAGGATGGAGGTTGGGGGGGTGGATACGCTGGATGTTCACTCCACAGGCATGATCCACGTCTTGCTGCTGTCTTGTGTCCTTTAGCCCGCCTCGGCCTGGTGTGGTGTCATAATGGTTAGAGGGGTTGAAATGTGTGCGTTTGTGTGTTTGTTGAAGGGCATGTGCAGCTTGTAACACATCAAGATGACACTTGCGATACATTTCAAGAATCCAGTCAAAAGGGACCATTATATATTTTTTATATATACAAATTGTTGAGCAGTTTTTAACCCTTGCAAGTCCTCAGCCTTCAGCCTTTTTTTCCATATTTGAACAGAGTTCGTCGGTGATCTCCAACCTTTCTACTATAGCATGCTGCGTATAGAAGATTATCAGCTTTTTGTTTCCTGCGTTAATTCTGTACTGCATTAGTGTATTTGTATTTTGTTTTTGTTTTTTTTACATCTGTCTGCTTGTTTTGTGTGTTTGTGCAGGTTCCAGTGTCAGTGGCTATGATGACACCTCAAGTGATAACTCCACAGCAGATGCAGCAGATCCTTCAGCAGCAAGTCCTGAGCCCTCAGCAGCTCCAGGTTCTTCTCCAGCAGCAGCAGGCCCTCATGTTACAGCAGGTAATGTACACCTGACATACACATCATCAGTCATTTTGTCAGACAAGGCATCACATGTTTCAAATAGGTGGATGTCTCAGTTTGGAATTTAAAAAATGTATGTATAGACAGTGTTGCGCAAAGCTAAATTCACTTTGAACAGCTTTTTAACCAAGCCTCAAAGACAACATTCCTCAAAGTATTAAAAATTCTCACAAAACCCTCTACTGAGTTCATATGACTGACACACTCATATGTCACCTTCCTGCCTCTTCTGCAGCAGCAACTCCAAGAGTTCTACAAGAAGCAGCAGGAACAGCTCCACCTCCAGCTTTTACAACAGCAGCAGCAGCAGCAGCAGCAGCATGCAGGCAGCAAGCAGAATAAAGAGGTAGGCTGACATCACTCCGACCGCTTGCCATTACTAAAAACCCATTGGCCAGACAGAGCATGGAAGGCATGTGTGCTCCCTCCCTCAACCCCATCTGCTTCCAGACTGTGGTTAAAGCAGAGAGGAGAGGGGGGAGAATCAAGTGCACTCATGCTTCTGATTAGCATGTCAGACTTTCTGGATAAATGGTAACAACTGACTGACACAGTGCTAAGAACACAGTGTCTCTTTTTCTCAAACCATCTCCACGTTAAATGTAAAATATTTTGTAGACCCTGAGCCTCAGTCCATTATTCTAGGTTTTTTTTTCAAGTAAACAAGTGTCCTGTGCAACAAAGAGATGGCCGTTCCTGTGAGCCTTGTGTAGGACATAATGAAAGGCAGAAGGGAGAAAGGCAGGAACACGGAGCATATAAATCTGAGAGGCTTTTCTCGGTAATTAACATGGAAATGGCAGAGGAAGAGAAGGCATGTAATTGTGAGATATCAGTGCAAAGAGCGCTCCCAGCTTTGTTGCCTGTGTTGTTTTTTTTCTCTCTCTCTCTCTCTCTCTCTCTCTCTCTCTCCATCTTCCCTGCTCTCTCTCCTTCGCTCCCTCCAGTACAGCGGGGCATGCTCATAGCCAGCAGCTTAATGCGTGTTAATGACTGGAGGATACAGGCATCACTGTGGACAAAGCAAATTATTATTGTGCGGTCAGAAGAAGTTCAAAGACAATCTGGGAATTCTTTCACTCTTGTCCCCACTGAGTTCCATGTGTGGAGAGTAGGAGGAAGTATAGAAAAATTAAGCCAAAACATTAAAAGCAGACACACATACGCACACACACACACACACACACACGTACGCGTGCTGTCGAAGCTCCCAACTTCAAAGTTGAAGCTCCCTAATTAATTAACTGCGGGCTTCAGTTTGGACAAGTTGTGGCGTGATGCTCCCATAAATCAACATGACAGCAGAGCTCCTCGGCCTCAGATAGGGCCTGTCACCAAGTTGCATCTGATGTAAACACTAGAGGAGCAAGGGAGAATAGAGGGATGGGGGGGTGGGGGTGGCAAGAAGGTGCAATTGATCAGTTGAATAGTGCATGAGAATGAAAGAAAAAGCAACTTTTGAAGCATATTATGTATGATCACAGGAAATGGATGCAGCCTCGAGAGGCTCTCCCCCTCCGCCGATGTTTTCTTTCTCCCCATCTCTCTCTCTCTCTCTCTCTCTCTCTTTTTTTTCACTCGCATTTCTAGCAGCCATCAAAAGACAGAATAAGAATTACGCAGTGACTCCCCTGTGGCTGCCAGACAATAACCCCCTGTTGTTGCTTTGTGCCTCTTTTATTTTAAAGACATCAAAATTTAGTTTTTCAAAGATCTTTAACTTTACATTTGAAGCTTGACAATAAAGGCCTGCCAGTGCCACTCTTTATCATTTGTCAGGGACTGTATTTTTCTCTCCCTCGTGCCACTTCTTGTTAACCTCTTATTTGGTCTATTGGGTCTGGGGGTTTTTAATGTGTCTGCATGCTGGGAGCGCACAGGAGCTCCTGTCAGCTGATGGGACCAGAGAGTTAAATTCATTTGCAATACTCGATTTTTCTTTCTTTCTTTTTCTTTTCTGAAAAGCCACCCTCCTTTTATTTAGCATTTTGATGAAAGACATTGTTCCTTGTGAACTCCCACCCCCGTACTACTATTATCTTTGTCTCAGGCTGTCAGGGAGGAGCTGGAGAACACCACTGAAAACCACTGAAGACATGAGAAACTTTTCTCACTCTGAGAAAGAGAGAAAAAAGAACCATATATTTCATAATAGGGCAGATTTTGAGAAGATCGCAGGCCACCTGCATCCTGAATTTCACTGAAACCTCTGTGAGATCTCTATCATGCCTCTCACTTTTCTCTTTTTGGGTTGGATCACATGTGAGCCTGTAAATGAATGTGGTTACTCCTCAATAATGACTCTGCTACCACTGTCACAGCGCCCCTTTCCCCCTGAATGATCCAATGAGACGACCCTGCTCAATGTAATAGACCAGGGCTGTCCAGAGCTTTATTTTTAGTGAGCGGGTGCAGAGGCAGCAGGCAGGGTGTGGGGCAGGAGGAGGGAGAGGAAAGGAAAGCCGCTAGACCCTTTTGACGAGCCGAACGGGGGGTGGGCGGAGGGGACGCGCTTTATCTGGCTGTTTCAGTGGTTTCAGAGTGACCTGACAGCCTCGTTGCACCGAGACCTTTTTTGTATGCGCTCAATTGTGAGAAGTAAACAAAGTGGTGTATCCTGTGTTTGGTAAAAGGGTGCGGTGCACAGCTTGGCAGCCCCTGCACTGCTTTTAGTGCCCCCTCCTCTCCTCTCCTCCCACCCACTTCACAACTGGCCTTGTATAATCATAAACAGGTCTAGTATCGTGTTGAGTCTTGGGCATGCTCATTTTATCCTTATCTAGTAGAAAATACAGGAGGCGTCCTGATAGATCCTGTTGTCTAATTGGTTATGTTAGACATTTTGGTGAGTTGACTGTTGATGAAAGGGTTAAAAGTAATCTCTCTCCTCTGTACCCCTGTTATCTAAATAACATCTCTCATTTGTTTTGACTCATAGGAGATTGGGGATATTATATCATTTCCTTCTATTTATTATTCTGACTTTGTCTTTTTCTCATTTCCATTTGCTTCTCTACTGTCGTATCACTTTTTTTTCGATCCTAACGAAACGTTTCACTTATACCAGAGCCAAACAATTTCCCCCCTAACCCCTGAAACAGTGAAGACACACCCGCTTTTCATTAAAAATTCTGTGATGAAACAGAGTCAGATCGACAAAACAGCGATCTCTCGGTCAGTCCGCAGTTGGAGAAAGCTTGCTGCGCTGGTTGGGGGAAGAGCGTATCCCTGAGCTCAGCGCCATGCCTGGGAGAGTTGTGAGAGTTGCTAGGGTGGTTATTAAGCACTTTGATTTAGTCACACGTTGTTTGCTGAATTATGAATGGCTGTAATTAAATTCCTGTGGCTCTTATTATGAATGATTAACTATGTTGTTTCATTGTTTGTCATTTGCCTCCCGACTCCTCGTTAATTAAGCGAGAGAGAGATGTATGTTGTACCTGTCTTAAGTGGGTCTGGGCAAACCCACTGTAAAGGCAAAATTTATGAAAATTACACTGTGCTATTGTGGGTTAGCACGTGCAAAATCCACTTTGTGTTTTATGAATGAGCGTGGTCTAGAGGGTAATATTTTACAACATGAACTTGTTGGCCTTGAAAGACATTTCCTCATAGGCATACATGAACCCAGTAATGTACAAACCTGACATTCAGCTTTACATGTCTGTTTGCTGATGGCGTGCCCCCCTCTTATCTTTGTGTGTGTTTGTGTGTTTGTGCCACCAGCAGCAGGTGTCTGCACAGCAGTTGGCCTTCCAGCAGCAGCTTCTGCAGGTCCAGCAGGTCCAGCAGCAGCATCTGCTCAACCTTCAGAGGCAAGGGCTGCTCACAATCCAGCCTGGACAGACCGGCCTGCCACTGCACTCCCTCACTCAGGGTCAGTACCAAATATCTCAGCACTGTAAGGAACTACTAGCCTGCAGGACTTCTGTTATCTAAATCTCATGTCCATCACTCCTCAACTGCTCAATAGGAGTGTTTGTGGTAACACAACACTGCAACAACACTATGTCTGGAGATGATCCAACACCTCTTTTTACCTCCAGTATATTCAGAAGTGCAAAAATGTGTTTGCTGAGGCAAAGTGAAGATTTGGCCTGTTGTTGAGTACACATTAGAGTCTGAGTTAAAAGACAAAAACAATGGAGATTTTGGTTATGCTAATACATCTGTTTATTGATATATTGGATGATCCTGGCCTTGTATTTAAGAATCACATAGTGGTCAGTTGATTTCTTCCACCTGTTATTATGGGAGTTGTTCCCTGAACATAACTTGTGACGTTTGTTTTTATAAAAAGTATAATTAAAAGCAGATAAAGTATTGAGTTGTAGTCTAGGAGGATTTTAGGTAAACGGTACAGTGACACCTGCTAACACATCTAAAATAATCTTTGTGGAAGCTGGCTTTAACTTGAAATTGATAGAGTCACATGATCGTCATGAAGATGAATTTCGTTTCACTGGCCTTTTTAATTACTTTTTCGGCACACAGATGGCCTTGTTTATACTATACTGGTCTCGGCACAAACTATAAGCAGCCTCACTAATATACAAATAAATATTTATAGATCATCGTTTGGGATAAAATAACTACGCTAGTTATGTAACTTAACTTTAACATTGCAGCTTGTGTAGGTGTTTATCTCTGTATATTCAGAGCAGTGTGTTACTGCTACAATACCTGTACAAACTGACTTTATTTATTTAGTCAAAGTGAACAATGCAGCACTTAAGTATGTAACCACATACTGAACGTGGTTTCACTGACACACCTACTATATAAATCTTCACTCAACACTTTTCAAATCTTCTGGCATCTCATTCCTCTTTTCCGGGTCTACTGTTTACACTACCATTGCAGTTTGATTCCCATGTGCTACACTTTGTTTATCATCATTGTCGACTTTAGAAGTAAAATATTGCACTGCTCAGAAATGGAGATAGAGTGTGATGTCCATGCTTTGTCCTTGAACTCTCTGTACTGTGTCTGCAATTGGCATCCCGGTGGCAGTCTCCTTCAGCCTGGACAAAGACTGGATCTATTGTTCGTAAACTGCCAGTACACTTGTCATTGTGAAACTGCCTGTTACTTGATAGGGTGTCAATACTTCTTGTTTGACCAGGAGGTTTATTTCTTTATTTATTCTTTAATACTTTGCTAAGGAGTGGTTGCCTCGTGACAAATATGCCGTCATAAGGGTTTTAGAACATGACATTGACTATTCATTCCCAGCTAAGACAAACAGTTTTGAAATAACAAGATAAGGGCGATAAAAACGGGAGGGTTGTGGGGGGGGTGGGGGGGTGCTTAGGTAATAGGCAAACACAAACACGGTTTGTACAGTGGTGTTATTGTTTGGACTGGGTATGGAATCACTCATCCACTTGCAGACTATTGCCATGGGCACAAGGCGTGGAGCACTGCTGTGTTGTGAGTGTGCTTTGTCCAATTGCTATATGTCAGATGTCTGGCAAACACACACACGCCCTTTGAGTAAAGCATTATATGGGGGATATGGCCAGGTCCTGTACTCTTGATGGATTTCACAACAGCCCCGAACATCCTGTTTATACTGTGCCATCAACAAATACCTGCAAGGCGTCTATCTTATCAAGAGAGTAGGTGTGTTAAATCGTTTATGCTTTGTTAGGGCTTCATGGTTCATTTGGTGTTTTTTGTTAAAATTGTGGTTTTAATTATTATTTGAGTTAATGGGGAGGATCTGTGTATTACACAATGTGCTTAATTTCTCCCTAAGTTGTATGAACAAATGACAAACATAAATCATTGGATTCTCCCACTGTGCATCACCATACCCAATAAGGTGTCACACAATGAAATTACAGAGGGGTTATTTGTAGTTTGAGGGGGAAAGTGTGAGAAAATTAGCATTTAAATTTTACAAGGAATTTCCATCAACAGTGTATTGAAATGAATTGTACTCAAAACTGAGGGGACCACTTCTTGGAGGTGTTGTTTAAATCTCCCCATGTACAGGTAGTGCCCTGCTTCAGTTTGTTTCAAACTGGTTAGTTCGCCCTTGCAATCCATTGATGGTTTAACTCTGTGCCTCTGACAGCTGTTACAACACTTAGGCCAGTGCTTCGGGCCCCCGGTTTGTCTTCCTATTCTACACATTTTCTGCTTGACTGTTTGAAGTTATTGATGACCTTTCTGTTTTCCACATCACTAAGCTCTTTCATGCATCAGCGGGCCAGGCCTGTGGTGCTCAGATCTAATCTGCAATATTCAGCTAGCAGTTAGTACTGCGTCGGAAGTGATGAGTTGATCTGCTCTGTTTGGGTCACAGTGATTAGGGATTCAAACTTGGGGGGGCAGTAAATTGGCATGACTTTTTAACTGATGCTTTTTATTTCTATTATTTCAAAATGTAGATATCAATATAATTATTTTTTTTCAACGACCGTTATCACATGCAATCCACTGTATCCCTTCTTCTTTTGTTGAGACACTGAAATGGTTTCCAAATAATAGGTCACCATAGCAGACTTATTACAGAAAACTAGGCAAACTACAGTTGTTTTTTGGGTACTATGATGCAGTTTACAGCTTATTTCTGCACCAGTCTCCTGCTCAGTTACACTGTTGACTGAGACAGATTACAGCCATTGTTTTTTCCCCTGCCAAAACGATGGACTGAAGGAATGCATTTGGATTAGCTTTTCAAAAAACTTGATAGCACTAATTAAGTTTAAACTTGTAGATAGCAGTTTTGAGTGAAAAACAATTGCTCACATTATCTGGAGTGTAATTTGTTTCTCTTGTCATAAATTCTTTTGACATTAATGTTCAAAGTCTTGGAAGCAGCCAGACGGTATCTGTTATAAATTACAACAATGTGTTTGGGGAGGATATAACTTTCATAAATATAAATTTGATCCACACCCCCACCCCTCCACCCCCTCCTTACAAAAAACCCTGTCCTCTTGACCTGATAAGTGAGTCAGTAGTTGCTCAGGCTCACATTGTTCAGGTGTTGTATGTGTGTGTGTGTGTGTGTGTGTGTGTTTTCATGTGTATGCAAGTGTGGCTGTGTGTGTGTGTGTGTGTGTGTCACAGAGGCAGGCATTGTTTGTGCACATCCTGGCCAAATCAGCCGATCACCCTCAGAGGTTGTGTGAGTTCTTGTAGGGGCACAACATCATTTAAGCTGTCTAGGAGAAGCCAGTGGGACAGTGACAAGACAAATTTGTGGGTAATATGAAAGCAAAGAATGTGGAGAGCCATGAAGTGCTCACAGAACAGCAGCACATCAGGGACAGCGGTGGGTAATGCGGCTGACCTGTCAGTGATTGATACATCCAGCAGCGGGCTACTGGTAATAGTTCCTGCAGCATTAGGACAGGATATATTTCAGGCCTAAGGGGTGCATATCAGCAGGCCAATGATTACGGCAACATAAACAGGGGTGCAGTAAAGGTCCCAGCCTGACGGAACAATAAACTAATAGCGATGTCACTGTCCCCCCATGGCACCGGCACTGTGTGTGAGAAGTAACAGCTCGGTTTAAAGAGCCGGGAGCACTGGGGGCCATTTTTTATTTGGGGGATGATGGCCTGCAACTGATGTCATTATGAACCTTAAATCAACTTTCTGCTTGCTTGAACATGGTCACCTGGGTACAGGGGGACAAGGACAGGAAAAGGTTGAAGAGCTCGGCCTGTCTCGGTGCCAGAGCTACCTGCCGAGGTAAAATTGAGTTGGGAGGCCGGTGATCAATCAAGTGTCCCAACAACATACATTTTTTAGAGTGCTTGTCCGTATTTCCCAGTCGTAATGAGTGGAATAGTTGTGTTGAAAAATGGAAAGAGGAGAGATAAACCAATCCGGCATTTAAAGGATGGACAAACTGGGGACCCAGGAAAGAGGATTTACAGATCAATGTCATTATGTGTCCCACAGTAATCAGATGGAGAGAGAGTCAATGCATTTTGTCCAAACACAAAATATAATACCCTCTGAGGCATTTGTGTAATGATATTTTATTGTCATTTATGTGGAATCATGAACCATAGCTGTTGTTGAGTTTGAAGAGGTTAGGGGTAGATAGAAGTGCCGGGAGGGAAGAGGCGAACAGAGGGCAATAAAACTACGGACTAGATCCAGAAAGAGACAGCCTGGTCCCACTCCGTTACCTCTCTCATCAGACCGGCCTATCCGCTGCGGTTTCATCTGAGTAAACAGTGGTGTCGGGGTCACCAGGACTGCTGGGTAATTGAGCCAGTGTGGGCCACCCTGTCAAGCACATCGGCTAAAAATACATCGCCCACTGTCACCGGGCACCAAGTGGGGGGAAAATGATTGTTCCCGCTGTCGGAGCGCAGGACACTCGCATCACCAGTGACCTTCCGCTTCCAAACCAGCGATCACAAGAGAGAGAAAAAAAGAAAAGAAACAAAAACAACTTTTGCTCCAAAAAAACATTAAATCAACAATGGAGTCTTTGATAATGTAACTGGAAATCAGCAAGCAGCGGATTAGCATGCTGTAACACAGACCACAATATTGAGCATGTTTAGCCTGTCATGGACGTGCACTTTGATTAGGGCACATCAATGCGTTGAAGAGAATAAGGGAGAATACAGGCAGGCAGAATGGAGCGAGGGTGTTGAAATATTCGAATGAGGAAAGACGCTCCTTGGAACGTGGAAAGGTTATTGATTTGTCCTGTAATCATTTCCTGCTCTTTGATATGCAAACGATCTAGTGTGAATTTACAGCAATCCTATCAGACTCATTTCACAGTTCTTAGCCCCTGCGTCTCTCTGGAGTCCTCCGCCTCATTAGGCCAATGTTCTCCATTACCAGCATAATTAAAATCTTTAGTAGCTTATCAAATTAAAAATATTTTTGCTGATCGTATTGAGATCTTCACCTCACAGTTATTTTTCCACAACAGGAATAAATTAAGACTAAGCATTTTGCACACAATGTGTTACAATCTGGTGCTTGAAAGGAGCACTTCTGGTATCTAAAGAGCTGGTGATGAGAAACGGAGGGAGGGGAGGGAAGGGGGGGATCCGGAGAGTAAAAACCCAAGTAGATAAGCATGTGCAAATCATCTTTCATTTGCCAGTGCTCATTTTGAGAATGGATTTAATTAATTGTAATGTTAAACGAGCAGTCTTGCCCATTTGCTCTGTGGTTAAATTCACCACATATCCAAGGGCTTCTTTCACCATGCTTAAAACATGTGGCTCATTTAAGCACAGATTTGAATACCCAATACAAATCCACACACACTCCCCCCATTAGATCTTTCAGTATGCTATTAAAATCATGGTTACCCAGATTCAGTATGTTTTGACTGAAAATACAAATAACCAGATGTAAGATTCTGCACCCATGACGCTTAATCTTGTTTTACATATCAGCTTTATACTCATTTGTGTCAAAGGAAAGCACAGTAACAGACACACCATAGATGGACTCTTATGTATATTGTGTGCCAACAAAGGCTCTCTTCTCTCAGACATGGAAAGTGGGGTGCACAAACACAGCATTATCCTTCTTCTTCATCCTGACTCTGGCCCTGGGATGTCAGGATCACTGTCGCTCATAGGCAGAAAAAAAAAAACACACTGCACTCCGTAGATGTGTTTCCAGCACACAGAAAAAAAATGTCTTCTGTCTTCAAGGGATTTTTTTTTTCAAAAGGCTGTGTGAGCTGCAGTGTGCTTGACTTGTTAAATGAGGTTTAAGTCTTCTGTGTCAATTGGAGGCGGTGCAGAGCTTTAAGTATTTTGCACATTAATGCGCTTTTGAGAATATTACCCCAGGGTCCTGTTTCTCAAGGAGGAAGGGGTGGGATGTTTTCTAGTAGTCTATTGTAAACTTTTTTGTTGGGTATGTTCTGCGCATCTCTGTTGTTGAGAGAAAATGATGGTGATTATTCAGATTTCATGCCTTGTCTGGATGTTAATTATTTACTCTGGGCATGAAATTTGCGTGAATGCCAGGGATTTGTGTATACAAACACGCTTCAGATCACAGGGAAAACAGGAGGGAGAGGAGGAGGAGGTGGAGAGAGAGGAGTGCAGGCAAGAGCTCTCAGTGCATTACCCTGTAGTGGAATATGTTTTAATTAATACTCGGCTTTGTTTACAGACGCTTTGATTTAATTAAGTGATGAAGAAGAGAGCTGGATTAGCTGTTAATTGATTTAATTGTCCAATTTGTTTGTCTCAGGCATGATTCCAGCAGAGCTGCAGCAACTGTGGAAGGAGGTGACAAATGTGAAGGAGGAGCACAACAACAGCAGCAACAACGGCCACCGGGGCCTTGACCTGTCGTCCCCGGCACCGCCAAAGAACCCACTCCTCAACCAGCATGCCTCCACCAACGGGCAGTACATGAGTCACAAGAGAGAAGGGTGAGTCCCTCCCCCTGCGAGGTCTTTTGTATATTTCTTTTCTTTTTTTTGCATGTGTCTTACGTCTGTTGCGTGCTCTCACAATGACAACATGAGTCAGTGAAGACACATAAGGTAAAAATTTGTTTTTTTAAAGCTCTGTTCCTTACATTAGCTACAGCTTGTAATTAAACTGTCTTTACTGTCATTGTGTAAAGCAAACACAAGGCCCATGTGCCATATATTCCCATTTAAAATAGTAATCTCTCTCAGGGCCTCAGTTGATGGCCATGTCCCCATAGGGTTTGCATAGAGATTACTATTAATTTATAGTTTGTAAGTATTATTTTCATTAAGGCCACCTTCCTGTGTGTCTGGATGCAGCTGGGGATTTCATAGGAACACCTGGAAGGAATACAGGGATTTGGACGTGCACTCAGTGGAAGTGGGATCATCATACTATTAAGGGGGGGGGGGGTCAGGGTATTCAGTTGAACGTTGAGAAGTGCAGCAGTGACTTCAGTCGCATTTCCTCGAAAACATTCAGTTTGCAAGTGTGTTTTCAAAAAGGAAAAACACGTTGTGTGCTGGGATCTGTAGAATCACCCTGATCATCACCTGTCAGGTCAGGAATAAAGCAATAAAAAACAACATAACAACAAGCTATTATATGCATGAAAAAAACAAACCCTGGGTGTATCATGTTTTCAAAACCAGGATGAATCATCTTTGAAATGTGTTTGGTCTCTGAGCTACGTGTCTGTGTCTTTAAGGAAGGAATTAATTTGGCATCTTACACGTTTGCTTGTTTTCTTGCACCAAAGCCTGATCTTTGAACTGCTAGTGAGGAGCCTCCAGGCACCATGAGCTCACTGCATAACATCTGACTTGTGTTGCAGTGATCAAAACCTACGCGTCATTATGAAAGCAATGCCGATGAAGAGATGTTTAGCACAGTAGACCAGCAGGCTTTCGGAGGTGAAGAGGGGCTGCTAGTAGAAGGGGGGGTAGAAATGATATGAGTGACTTCGAGAGGAAATACTATGATTCACTGATGGAGAGATACAAACGGAAAGCAGCTATTTCTTTTCAAGCTGTGGTATCGGTTTTAAACTGATTTATATTACCTGTACAGACTTATCCTCTTGACTATGTTTCAAAGTTATCTTCCAGCACAGACACTGGAGAAAAATAAAATAAAAAAATGGGCATTAGCTGCTCCCACAGTTGACAGTATGCACAGGCTTCCAGTCCTTCATCCAGTGTCTGGCTGAATGTCTGGTTTTTGCGTCGTTAAAGACAAATCGCAGAGGGAGGATATTGACTCGCTCACTCCATCACACATTGTCGCAAGCGAGCAAACAAGGTGAGAGTCGATGGCAGGAAAAAGGCAAGAACCAGCCTCGGCTGAGGGCTCCATGAAACATCGGAGAAGACATAACGCAAGAGCTGGCAGCCCGTCTGCCTCGCGCTGACTGTCAGAGATTAAAGAAGATGTCAACAGCAGTTTAACACAAGCTTAAGTGAAGGAGGCAGCCTCAGTCTGAAAATTCTCGCAGTATCTTAGATCTGTCAGAAAACCAAGCAGGTGATTCTCAGCCAGAACCATCTGCTCAAGGAAGCTGTGGATTACCTACCCAGCATTTCAAATGTGCAATTACTAAGAATAGATGACTGATACAAAGTGAACACAAAACATTCCTTATTAAATGCTCAATGATGCTAATTTAGATTCATGCAACCAATAATCCTTTCTTGGGTTCATTTTGGACCACTTGAATCGCACAACCATCAAGAGCATTGTCTTTCCTCCCTTTTGATGATGCCGACTCCATTCTAATCAGACTCCATGGGAAGAAAAATGAAATATTATTAAGTATGATTATTCTAAGCAAGGCCCTGAGAAATCGTCTGTGTTATAATCCAGGGATTTGAATAATCAGGTTGAAGATAATGGGCTGGGCCGGCCCGGGCGTAAATAGAGAGCATCCACTCATCCTCCCAGTGCTGAACTTAATGAACTTTTAATTGATGCGGTTTTGCAAGTCCTTTTGTCATGCAACAGAAACAAGCCTCTCTGCTGATGGGCCTGTTTTCCCGACTGGCTTCAGATTGGTTTACAGCAGGCCCTAAGTACCATGTAGTTAGTTTCATGTGTCATATAAAATCTGCCCAGGCACAACGACGCCTGCAACTAAAACCTTAAGTGCATCCACAGGAATCACTCACCGGCTTTGCACTTCCGTCTTAAGGAAGGAGGAGAAATTCAATCACCGCCGGTTTGACACACCAAAGATGAGGCACGTGTTCCTGCTTTTACTTGTCTCAAAGAACACTCTGGCAAGGCAGGCTGGGATTTCTGTTTGTCTGAAAAACATCCCTGCTATGACCAGGGCCTGAGTCACTCAATCTGTCAGCCCGTGTTGTTTCCCTGCCCACGAACTGTGATGCACAGATAGAGATATACCCCTGTGAGCCAGGTCATCTTTATTCAATGATTTGCTTATTTAAATGAAATGTGCCTGATCTGTATCTGACACAAATTCCCAATACAATGCTGCATCAGCTTTGTGAGGGGTAGCATCCTCACAAAGCGGCACTTGGCCCACTTTACTTCCCAACAACCATCAGTAACCACAGCTCGGGGACTGTAACACAGCAATCTGTTAAGGAGATAAATAATCAGATTTGGCTCAGCACTCCCATCACTCTTGCCTTTCATTTGTCTTACACCAGAAAAAAAGAGATAATTAAATCATTTAGGGTAAACCATGCAGTGGCACAGAGAGGATTGGGAGGAAAAGATCGAGTTTAGGGCCTAGAGAGTTAAAAAGGGGAGGGTGGGATTGTGGGGGAGGACACAAGGGAATAGCCTAACATTAGTACCAACGGTGAGGGAGAATGTTGTGACTGGCTTCACACACTGTGGCCAGTCTCTGACCTAGCATGGTGGACATCAATCTTCCCACTTTTGCTGATAGATTGAGTCCATCAGCATGCAGTGCCATAGATCATGACTTGTTTATGGCCCAAAGCATCTCATCAAAAGAAGTGAGCTAGAAAACAACTGGCTAGCAGCTGTCGGAGCCATCTTCGTGTGCAGTTCCTCCTGTCTGTCTACACATAAACACAGCAACACCTGGAAGGTCCGTACACTTTCTGTCCGGGTCTATAGGCACTTTAATGTTCCTTCTTCTCTAAAGGGAGCTGATGACACGGTTTTTCCTCATCGCTGTTACAAGATCGTTAGAGTGTTCTTCCCCCAGGCTGCCTGACAATAATAACATCCTGACAGACCTGTCATGGGTGCGAGTCAAATTTAACACAACGCAGGGAACTGCAAAGCGGTTTCCTTTTTTTTCCTCCTTCAACATGTTCTCAAATGGGAGAAAACAATGAATCCTACACTCTTCTCCTATTACACTAATGTAGTTCATTTGGTGTAAATTCTGTCATTTACTACTGTTTAGCCATCCACCGTTTAAAAAGGCTCTTCTGCTGCCAACCCCACACAGCGCATTGTGCTCACTGATTCCCAGCGCACTCCACATTTCAAATCTTATTAATACAGAATTAACCAACAAGCCTGCTCGCAAAGAATAAAAAAAAAGGAAGGATCTCTTTAAATTAAAAACCAGCGTTACCTTCACCAGTCCACACATTTTCTTGTTAAAAACTCATTATAATAGGTCTTCTGCCATCTATTTATTAGCTGTATCAAAACAGAGGTGTTAATGTGAATGCATAATTCATAATTGAATAAAAAAAATTCTGACTTTTGAAAGAGGAAGAAAAAAGCTGCTAACCACATTCATGAATGCTTGACTGCTTCCTAATTGCAATGCAATTATCACATGTTATGAACAATGTGAACTCTTAAGCAAGTAATTATAACACAAGGAAACCTGTGACGACCTTAAAAAATTCCTGCTTGAGGTACAGCTTTACTAACATTGATACAAATGAGATTTTAATCTGAACATCAGCTTGTTTAATCCTGCAAAATTGGCACACCATGGCTAGATTACATTCTTTTTCACTAATTCAGTTTGACATCAATTTTTAAATCATAGCAGATGGATGATTGGCTAAGCAGAGCAAGATGTTATTTTCAGTATTTATTTTTCCTCTTTGTCCTTAAAGACGTCCCGTGAAGTAGTAGTGTTAGACATTGTCTCTTATTGAATATATGTATGTGAATGAGGCTTTAGTGGTTGGAGTTATTCCCACATGGCAACACAACAGTTTGTGGTGTAATGAATCTCCCTATCTGGCTTGTTGTCTTAGAGAGCAGGGCTCAAGACTGGAGGAGAAGCAGCAGCGTTGCGCTCACGAGCCACCAGAAGCACAGGTGGCAGCGATATAGGCCAGTCCCCCAGGCTCTTGTAGCTGAAAGTTGTGTGTCTTGTATAGTGCCTGTGTCCATATGGCTGCCTGTCTCGCTCTCTTAGCAGACACTGCCTTCGCACAGTGCCGCGTTTCTCCCAGCGCTGATTGTGGTTAGCTGTGGTTCCACGCCTCTCGCCATATGGAAGATGTTGTAAAGATAGTTTTTCAGGGATGTTCCCGCTATTTAGAGTTAGATTGTATGAAGCCATACGCTCCTGATAGATGCGTGCTTGTCAGCCCCTGGTAACATGGATTGGTCAGTATATAAATTGATACCAGGCGGGGATGTTTACAGTTGGTGCACAGCGTGTAAGCGCCTGATGCTTTTGGGGGTTTCATGTTGTGGTACACACTCCTCCAGGTGGGCTCTGGGACATGATGCAGAAGCAGCGACTGAGGGGAGCCCCCTAGCAGTCTTGATCAAAGTGAATTGCAACATGGCTCAGTGATAATAAATAATTACATATTGATTTGTGTGTGATCTCACAACACGAGTCCTCTTTTTCTCTTTTAAGAGAAGAGCAAGCAGAGCTCACACAGGTGTACTGATTTCACGCAGACCAAGGCTCAAGTTGAAGTCAACGTTGTCATGTGGAAACGACATACAGTACACAGAGGGAGGTACTAACCAGCTTAACGGGAGGAACCGTCTTCTGTGACCCCTCACCATGTTGTATGACCACAGGCCTTTAACTGTGTTTGGGTTCCAGAAAATCAGTTTTTATTAACCAGAGGCAGGACCAAGTCGAGAAGGTCTTAAGTCTCTGTACCCAAGTCACGCCCCAATCATCAAGTATTTTCAATTCGAAAGGCTCAAGTCCAAGTGAAGTCACAAGTCACTGGTGTTAAAGTCCAAGTCAAGTTGCAAGTCTTTGATTTTGTCAAGTCAAGTCATCAAATTTGTGACTAATTTGCGTTAATAACCGTCTCTCTTTCTGTAAATGTCTCTTTTAGATCCACGCTAGAGGAGCCTTCCCACCACAGTCACCCTCTCTATGGTCACGGGGTTTGCAAGTGGCCTGGATGTGAGGCCGTGTTTGATGATTTCCAGTCATTCCTCAAGTAAGTAAAAGTCATAGTCAGAGGTATGTTTCTGTCACAGTTTGTTTGTGCTCGTGTCGGGTCGATTACAAGTTGTGTGGCTCCCCAGAGGCACTACAGGTGCAGCTGGTTGTTATTCCTAAATGCGAGTGCCTGGGTTGGCACTCTCTTGACAAGGGTACTGCGGCGGGGTCTCCTTCTGAGAACGGCATGGGCCTCTAATTCCTGTGATAAGTGCAGTTCCCATGGTGACAGGGGCCGTTTTTCCCAAACAAACAACGGTAGGATGTTTATCTGTGGCAGCCCACACTTATGGCGCTCTGCATGTTTGCCCTTGTCACCGGACAGGGGGATTGGTGATTGTGTCTTTGACTGCCTTGCTCAGGTCTTTCTGTTGTTTTCTCAGTGGGTTATTTGTCTTTCCCTCTCCTTTCTCACGCTCAGCTTCTTTTACTTGTTTTTTGGTTTATTTTGTTGACGGCCCACACCTTAGCACTATGTTAAAATGAACCAAGTATACTGTACTTAAAGAGCTCCAGCTAAGCCAGCATCACCTGCTGAGTAGCATCTTTCCGGTGTGAACTGCGTAACAGGTTTGACCCTGTCCAGCCCGACACAGGCCTTTGTTTTGCACCACGTTTCCCCATCTGAGTCAGACCCCTGCTTTACTAATCAGCCCTGTGTGCAGTGCGCTCGAGGTAATCCAACACATAACAGTGCCATGGTTACGGAGAGGATGAAAACATCTGCATTGTGGCAGCAGATCAATGGCTCACTGTCACCCTGGATTAGTCGCACTTTAAACAAGATATGACACAATTCCATTATCCTAAAACAAGCACTCAGCGAACACACAGTTTCCTCACATACATAGGAGAGAAAGGTGCTGCAGAGGGCCGCCTTTCAGGCTGCTGAAAGTTTTGACTCTCTTTGTCAACATTTTGAAACCTCTTTTTTCTGATTGTTTACATAAATCCACTTTGAGCGCCGTTTGCTCATAACGCCGGATTGTTTGTAGTAGTACAGTACAGTTTCTGTGTAAGATGAACATTTTTTCTTTAATAAACATCCTGTGACACGTAGGTATTAAACCATGTATTGCACCCCCACACTTTCACACATATTTTAGCTTTGGGAGTGTCCTCTTAAATCCATCACTATTTATTGTATTCTGACATTGCCTCATCCTTTGTTTATAGAAGAGAGAGAAATTAAATTCAGTGTGCCCGGTAGAGCTCTCCCTTCAAAAGTCTCTAAGTGCACTCTGCTCTGTTTTTACAAGTGTTTTTATCATGGCAACATCTTGTTTACTTTAGTTGCCTGCTCAAACTGCTTGGAACAAGTTAAGAAAACATTTGGGGAGAGTCTCCACAAAGCTGTCTTTGTTTAACAGCAGGCAAGAGTGCGAGCGGCGCACCGAGGTGTTAACTCTCAAACCTTTAAGCACTTCCACATGAAACCCAGCAACTGATACCGTAGGCCTCCAAAAACAATCAAAAATCAAAAATTACGAATGCATCAGGCATTATAATGCTCTTACAGAAGTTTCCAAAGGTTGGGAGACATGTTGAAAATATAAGATGTGTGTGTAGTCAGCAGAACACAGTGTGCTGTGCACCAGTGAGAAAGAAAGGTGAGGAGGACTCTAACTTCAACCAGATTTTAGCTCCACATGCCAACAGTAACAGCTAACACAGGACTGAAATGTTGTTTTAAACTGTGTGTGTATTTATTCTATCTTTTAAAGAAAACATTACATACCTACACGCACTATCTTGATAAATACAAAAGCACCAAATCCCTGTTCCTGTTTTCGGGGTTTAGCACACAGAAGGGGCGGGGCTGGGTTCACAGCCTGGTTTTTTTCATTGGGGGGTCAAGACCCTTCTTCTCTTCAGTGTCCAGTCAGAGGTCAGGTGCAGTGAAACACTGCAGTGCCCTCTAGTGCTGCACTGTCTGTCTGCTGAAACCACAGAAACTCATCTCTCACACCTCAGCACCACAAACTAATTGTTTTATGAGTTAAAACACAAATAAGGCATTTATAAAATGTAATGTAAATTAAATTAAGAATGAGTAAAAAAAAACTGAAATACTTAAAGAAAGGTGTAATTGTGAAATTAATGATTTTAATACTAAATACTCTAAATATTGTATTTTAATAGTTAATTCTATAGAAATAATTAGAAATATGCATTGGAATGCATTTTAAACATAAATACTCCTGTAAAGATGTGTGATTTAATTTAAATTCCACCAAACAGTGAAGATGATAAACCTTCCTCAGAGACAGCCTTAAGCTCTGGGTCCAGTCTATATAATTAGAAATTGTAAAGAGAGAGAGAAAAAAAAATTGCAGGCAAACTAACTGATATGTAAAAAGCCGACTGTTACAGGAATGTCTATTTAACTTGTTTTATTGTGGCAATTTACATTAGGGTCTGTCATCCTGCCAGAGAGCTTTTAAAAGTGGCTTCATTTGAAGTCCAGAAAGTGACACATGCCAACGTTCATAGTCTCTCTCGATGTCAATTCCCTGTATCCCCTGCTCCCGTGTCCAGACACTCCTCTCAAGGCTGCATTAGGGGCCATTTGAATATTTCATTTCCTATTAATTATGCACTGTGACTCTCCATGTCATTAGAAGAAATAAAGTGGAATGTAACAAAGGATGAAAAGAAGCAGGGCACATGTCTCCTATGAACAGAGAAATTCCAAAGCTGCTCACGTAGGCCACCCTTCATTGAAAATTCAGTCTGTGCCAGTTAAATTGAAGTTGAAACGTCTTTACCTATTATTTTCTTCTTTGAAATTTAGTAAGATGTCCTGAAATGTTTACCAGTTTCATTTTCCGACCTACTTAATTAAATGGGCATTTATTTGACTCAAACAAATGGAAAAGCCCAGAGAAGTCTGAATTGATTTCAGCACGGGGGGTTATTGCCCATGCTTTTTTAAATATGCCTTTTTAATTTCTTTTTTGCCACAATAATTAAATTCAAGTGCTGAATGTACCTCACAGTCATTTTGAAAAAATGGATTATCAAAACACAATAGGAGGACGTGAAGGAGGGGAAGAGACCACGTTTCCCATGAAGATTTAAATCATTCACCTCAAGGTTGAAAACGCCGCAGCTGATCAGAAACCTTCACATTTCAAGCAGAGCACTATCAATTTCCCTTCCCTTCATGTGTGTCTGTTTTCTGAGTGTCTGCGTGGTGTTTAATGCCCAAATGGTGTTGTCTGTACATAAAGCAATGGCGTCAAATTTACTGGGCTATCATAACGCCAGCGCTGCCACTGTGCCTTCACAGGTTGACTCTGGCTATTTTTGATTTGCAGTAAATGACAGAAAAAGTGCAATTGAAAAAGGCAGGCGCGTTACGCACCTCTCTCCCATCTGCCGGCGCCACTGCGCCGCACACAGACATGCCTGGTGAGAGTGACCTACATGGTCACCGAAGATGTGATATAATTTATGATATATATTATATATTGGATCCATTAGCGAGCATAATGAAGTAGTGAAATGAAAGGGTATTTGTGAAATCAGTTCAAACATCCTGCTCGGATTATGATTAAATGATTAATGAAATGCCCCTGCATAAGCATTTTCAAACAGTAATTCATGCGGCGGCTGATAAAATTCCTCCAATCATATTTCCTTCACTCGTGAACCTTATCTCCACCATTTTATATAAATCACAGAAAAAAAATCCTGTCTGCTACACGGCGAGCTACTTATTTAGATTAGTTATAAACGTACAGGAAAAGAGAACATCTTCCTTGTATAAAATAATCACACATAATTATATCCATAATTCAAGTTTGTGACAGATGCCATCTCCTCGTCCTGTTGTCCTCGGCATTTGGTCTGGCTTTATTTGAATCCTTTTCATTTTAATGACACAATTAACACAAAAAAAAAAGACTCCCAAAAAAATCTGCAAATACAACAAGGCAAAAGGAAGCTGGAATGAGAAGAAATGGTATTAGTGCACTGGTGCATAATTTAGCAAAGAATTCCAACCTGAAATTCTTCAATCATTCCTCTTATCTGTGAGCTGTAGTTGGAGCAGACACGACTGTCATGAAATATTGAGTGTCATTCTTGTATGTTGAAATAAGCATTTCTTCAGGTTTTTGCAATGGTTTTACATTGAAGCCCTGTAAAATATTTACCTAAATGTTACTACATACTTTTCTATGCATTGTGGTTTACAACTAGCTCACACACATCACAGGACCTTCGTTTCTTACATCCAAAAGGCTGCAGAAGGCGAAAGTCAAACTGACATCAGCTTTTTTGTGTTTTTTTTGTTTGTTTTCCAGGCATCTTAACAATGAGCATGCCCTGGATGACAGGAGCACGGCCCAGTGTCGGGTGCAAATGCAGGTCGTACAACAGCTGGAGCTGCAGGTATTGTCTCTCAGTTTGTTTTGACCCAAATATTTATGTGTCTTCTTCTTCCTGACACTTCCTCAGTGTCTGCAGTATCCCTCCCTGTCCGTCTGATGTCAGCCATGGGGTCACTCATGGAAGGGGGGGCCGAATGAAATTATTTTGTACATTTGCAAGTAATCAGTCATTAAATATGTGTTATGTATGCATGACAGCCAGGAAAAGATATATGAAGGGCCCGGGGCTAAGTAGAGGAGATAATTACATTTTGAATTTTACTGGGTTTTAAAGTTATTTATGACTTTTAACTGTTTGGCACCAACAATAAAACACTTGGTGAAATGTCTCAGCTGCATAGTGTGGGTAGCCGCTCAATGTGGAGAGACTTAAAGGAAAACAACCCACAGCAGAAAACCTGATCAGCGGTTTCAATAACATTTCCGCTGTGTGTGATCTTTCATTGTCTTTTTCTGCAAGAAAGAAATTAAGAATGCACTCATAGTTCACCATCATTGAATGGGGGTGGTAAGGGGGTTAAATGGACAGTCTTGTATGTATGGCAATGGGCAAATGGCAAATTAAACAGTGTTTCTGGTAATTAGCTGCTGCTACAGTTGCAAAGCAAATACAGCATGGATCAGATGTAATTTATTCCAGATTGTATGCAGCATTCTCTTGTGGTACACTTATTAGCCACATAATGCCTCAAAAATGACTGATAATGAGCATAAAACAGTTGTGGTTTACAGGATGTTAACTTTAAACAATGAGAGTTCAGTTGCTCAGACTTTATAGCAACGTCCTGTTATTTCCGTTCTCCTGGTGTATTTGTCAGAAAGATGGAGCGAAGGTTTATCAGACACAGACTTCCTCTGCATGCAGCCTATCACCATAATTTAAGCTGGCAGCTTAGACAGCGCTGAGTTTCAGACAGGTAGAAAGGGCCTGGGCTTGTTATTGGCAATGAGACGCAGCATCTTTTAACCTTGAATTGGAGACAGTAGCTGTTGACAGCTTCCAATAAGCATTTTGAAAACAAATAATTAGACGGTCTCAAGAGCAAGGAGATCGATGTGTTCAAACACGCTCATTGTAAAAGATGCCTTTACTGCAAAGGAATTAATAAAAGTAGAGAAATAGATTTTTTTCTCCTTTTGTTCATAAAACATTGAATGTGTTCTCTTTCCTCATTACAGCTAGCAAAAGACAAAGAGCGTCTGCAAGCTATGATGACGCACCTTCACGTCAAGTCCACAGAGCCTAAAGCCACCCCACAGCCGGTGAGCATCAACCCTGTCATACATCTCTCTCTCGTCCCTCCCCCCATCCTTTTGTTTGTCTTAATTGGCACACATGTATTCATAAATCCCTTCCTCCATCTTCTTATTTATCTGCTAAATAAAAACAGCTGTTCTCTTGAGAGAGGCAGTAAATATTGTTTGGACCACATCTGCTGACATGCGAGATTCAATTTGGGGTCTGTGATGAACTGGATGCACACTCTGTAACAGCCCCCGTCTCATCCTCAGAGAACCAGCACAGAAAAGAGAAATGAGAAATACAGTCATAATAACTGACATTATATTTTATAAATAGATCAAATATAACATTTAGTTTTAGTGCTTTTAAAAGCAAAGTCACAAAGAGTTCCCCTGCCAGACAACACGAGATATAGGAAACATTCATTGAAATACCAACAACCAATTCATGCTATTGCATGTAGAATAATCAAAAAAGATGAAAATAGATTGTTAAGATGAAACAATACTACATGATGAAACAAGTGAAGCAATATATTCATATTGTGACGTTTCAAGTAGGGGTTTATTATTATATATTATTGGTTGATTGGTATGTAGATATAAGACATTTGTTACTAATGTTGACATAAACATTCAAAGGTTGAGTTATTGCAAAATATAAGTGGTAGTAGCACCTGCTGATTTTGATTTTAATATGGTTTTCTATGACAGATAACAGATGCTTCCCTGAGGACATTTGAACCCTCATTTAGGGTTAAGAATTTACCAGGAATTACCCTCAGCCAACTTTAAAAGTCATTCGTAAAATTAGATTGAGACAGAGGCTAATCTTGGGTCAAGGTGGAATTTATTTTAGCCGAACATTCAAACAAAACTGCGTTTTTCACATTAGTTTAAGTTGTAGTTTCAACATAAGTTTTGTTTAAGTTGAGTTTGGCATCAAGTCGTCACCAGAGTGAAAGTCATTTTTAAAAAAACAAAATCTTGCAGGCTGACAAAAGAAACGAAAAAGTTTTCTGCAGGTGTACAGCTGAAAATTTGAATGAATATAAGAGCAGTCATTATCATCTTGACACATTCCAGACATCATGCTTATCATTCTTAATATATGCCATGCCATAAAGCCTACTGCTTAATCCCTATCCTATAGGGGCAAGGGCTTAACATATGGCATTTAAGTGTCTGCGCTATTTTGTCACGTTTAAGAAGGGGCCTCAGCACCATATTTCAGTCTGTATGACAGTTCATGCAGAGAGCCAAATGTGGAAATATCATTTTACTGCAGGGCGTGAATCTGAAATCATGCGCACAAACACACAGATACACAATATACATGCAGTACATGTCTTGTCTTGTCTTGTCTCTCAGCACACTGTGCAGCTTGGATCATTTATTTACAGTCAGATAGGTGGCTATTATTGGCGTGCAGAGGCTGCATGTGCACTCCACACAGCGCAGCCAGTCAACATAAAGCGCCTGGAGATGTCGAGCGACAATAGGCTGTCTGTTAAAGCTGCGTCTGTGTCACACGCACTGATTGTGTAGATTAGAGTGCAAAATGAGAGCTCCGACACGGGGACATTTGTATATGAAAAGTGGTAGGTGCGGCCGATAGCATCTTGAGTTCACTACCTCTCCTCTCTCCCCGGGGCCTGGGAGAATGGCTGTGTCAGAGCTCAGCGTGAACACTCTCAAGGGGGCAAGCTGGGATTTTTTATTCAAATAAATAGACTCTCATTCTCCACCACCACTTTGCCTGCTGCGAAATGTGATGATGAATATGTCTGGCTTCGGCTGGGTAAGTGGTGGACTTGCACAGGTCAGGGCCCATGACCCTGCTGAGGCTTTAGTGAAAATGCAGCATCAGAGGTGGCCACCAAAAAAAACCAAAACCCTCCTACGAGCAAAATGAAGTATTCTCAGAGCTGACTGGAGACATAGCCGCTTTGAACTAACAATTGTGTTCCTCCAGTAATTGCCAGTTGTGCTTTTCTGCTGTTCTGTGCTGTTGCATATAATAAAGGCATGTACAAGTAGCCAACTGTCATAGCAAAGTGGCTCAGATGAATTTGCTGGTTTACATTTAGTTATAATTAAAGGCAAACAAACTGATACTGTGCATGCACGACGTCAAATGAATAGGATTCATTTTATTCTGTGGCTGGGGGGGGAGGATCAAAACAAAATGTGCCACATTAGCAATGCGTGTTTCTGTGTGTGTATGTGCGTGTTTGTGTTTGCCTCCGTGTGTGTGGGTGGGTGGGTGTCTGCACTCGGTGTCACTAAGCATTCTTGTCAGAAATCTGACCTTTTACGCCATATATAATTAAGGAGGGACTTTTTGTTTATTTTCTTTAGCAGCTTGCCGAGTCAAAGCCAGTATAATTAGATCACCAATTACCATTTAATTAATTTCAGTCTGAAGTCTCATTTTGTCTAGGCACTGGAGTGAGCTCAAATGGTGAGGCAAACAAAGGCAAGGCTATTACCAGCCTGTCTGGCCTATTGTTGAAGCCTCTCTGTGTTTATTGCCAGGGAATATGGATGAAACATGAAACAAAGCCTGCTAATCCGCAGGAAGAGAAGTCAACACCGCAGCCCCTTTCTATTGATAGCATTGTGTCAGAAACACGCGAACCCGAGTGTGATTTATTTTGCTCATGATTTAGAATAACACGTCTTCTGCCGCTGTTGGTGAGGATGTAGTGTACATTTTGTGCATCCCAGCAGTAATCCAAATGATTTGGGCAGACGCTGCCAAAAAGCCATAGTTCAGCCTCCAAAACATAAATAGACATTGTGAGGACTTGGGACACATGTCTGTTAAAGTGGGTGAAAAAGAAAACACAAATGTCACTCATTCTGGTGAAAGCATGAAAATAATTTAAGAAGGTCTATGCATTGTAAATGCTTTATATTAAGGTCATAGTAATAAGGTAATTGTTAATAGGTAATAGGTAATAATAAGGCCCTTATAAGATGCTTTTTAACATTCTTATGTGTTAATAAGACTATATACATTTTATTAGAATCATGTCATCAATGTTTATTGTAATAACTCAATAAATGAGTTAGTAATGCTATTATAAACAATTATAAGAAACTCATAAGGCTTTTATTACAGTTCTGAAGCAATCTATAAATAGTTTACACGTTTCTTATCAGTGCTTATAAATATCTTATAATCTAACAATAAATATGTTTATGATGTTATTATTAACACTTTTATAGTTCTATTAACACATAAAAATGTTAATAGTCGTCTTGTAAGGGCTTATAAAGGCCTAATTAGTGTTACCAAAAAAATTTAAATGAATAATAAATAAATAAATAAATAATGGATTTTGATATCCATGTTATACCTGTTATGTTAACGAGTGTTTCTAAATGTTGGTGGAACAGGAATCTGTGTTGTTGTCAGGTGTTCACTTCCACCTGTCTGTCTCCAAACCCTCCCTGACCTCCGACACAGATCATCTGCAGAAATCAGACGTGGTCTCTCTTTTTTCCAGCTCTCCATTTCTCTCACTGTGTTTTCTCATCTTCCTTTTTTCTCACAGTCTGAAGTCATGTTTAATTTGGAAACTGGCCTCCTTCGGCAAATTAGCAATTAGAACAATTTTGTTGGAATATGTATCTGTGTCATTAGTTTTCCTGCCAATTAATAGCTGGAGCAGGGGGGTCAGGCCAGAATTTTCCACTTGACTGCTGCTCCAGTATGGAGGCTTGGCACTTGGCTCGGAGCCGCCACAGCTGCTGGAAGCCATGCTATACCTTTGGAGCGCTTGCCATAATTAGTTTACCTTGTAGCCATTATTACTTAAATCCCTCCTCCTTAGCCCACCCAACACACGCAGGCCTCAGTGGTAAAACCAAATATTCTCTACATAAAGCTGGCCGTGAAAATACTGCGAGGCCATCTTTACTGTGGCCATTGTGGCCCCGATGATGGAGGTCAGTCAGATACAGTAGTTAATCATCAGATCACCTCCTAATTAGAGTCCTCACAATACAATTTCAGTTTGTAATTAGCCCAGATTGGCTTCTTCCTCTGGCTGCCTTATTAGCAGGGCTGCCCAGCGGTAGGTGAGAATCACACTGTCATTTTTCAGAGCTGTCCCAGACCGCCCATCTTCCCTTCTCTACTCAACCCTCAGCAGTTACCGTGCTGCGGACCCACAGTTGGTGGATAAGGTGGGGGCGTGTTGTCCAAACAGGACAAGAGGGACAAAAGATTTAACAAAGGCGATGAAACAGAAAGCTGGGAACGAGCCCCGACATGGCAGCGAGAGAGAGGGAGGGAGGAGAGAGCAGAGCGTGAAGAATAGAGGAGGTGGAGGAGCGGGGCTCCAGGGTTGTTTTCCAAACATTTAGCAAACGTTCATGGATCATCTCAGGGCCTGCCTGCAATTAGAGAGGAGATATGCATAGTCAATGAGGCGTCTGAGACACAGGGGTAATTAGAGGACTAACTGTGTCTGCCTGTCTGTGTTCCTCCGTTTGTTTGGTGTTTCTCTCCTCAGCTCAACCTGGTGTCCAACGTCACGTTGTCCAAATCGGCCCCTGAGGCCTCCCCGCCTCTGAGCCTGCCGCAGACCCCCACCACCCCCACAGCGCCCCTCACGCCCCTGTCCCAGACGCACTCCGTCATCACAGCCAACAGCCTCCACAGCGTGGGCCCCATGCGACGACGCTACTCGGAAAAGTACAACATGCCCATCTCTCCAGGTACGAATAAATACACGGCTCATTTGTCCTGCTCAATAACAAAGGTTCACACAAAGCATATATGCTGTATCTGTACATGTTATAATTTGTGTTCGGCCACTGAGAGGACATTACTGTTGACATCTGATCATTTTTTTTAATGTTGACACAGTTTGGGTTTGTTCCCTTTGTGCAGATCTCAGTCAGAACAAAGAATTTTACATGAATGCAGATGTTAGACCGCCGTTCACGTATGCCTCACTAATAAGACAGGTAAGAACTCTGCTTTCTTTCTCTTTTTAATCTGTCTAAATTTGAAAAGTAGGGCCTTTAACATCCTCCACCCTCCCCAGTCATAGCAATAAATACATAAGATGTACACTCAGCTATTCAGAAGTTCACAAACTACATCAGTTCCACTCATTTCTCTGCTCCTTCCTTGTTAAATTTTGAATACAATTTAGACAGAGGAGCAGATGAACCATCTTCAAATGAGTGCAAGAAGGGTATGGGATTCAAAAAAATACACACAGCCACATGTGACAATTGCATTTGATTAAGCATTTCATTGTGATTATTACCAAATTCATTTCACACAACAGTAGGGATGAACCTGTTTTAAGATGGCCAGTCAATTATAGCTCGGCCGCAGTAATCTGGGATCTCAGGAATTAATCTAAGCCGGCCATAATTGCTGCCCTGTAATCTGCCTGAGAAATGTTTTTCGCTTGCCCTTCATTTACACCCACAAAAGAAAATATATTCAAATCTGCGCGTTTTGAATGAAAAGTGCAGAGGACTTCTATAAACAGAGTAAGGAGCACACACAACATAGACAGTTTCTTTGCTGTTTTCTGTGTTTTCCTTTAACAGAACACACAGAAACCTGCATGCCTCCTGTGAATTATTGATCATTCACTGTGAAGGGAGCAAAATTGTAAAATTTGTTTCTGTCACTGTTCCTCATCCAGGCAATCCTCGAGTCTCCGGAAAAGCAGCTAACACTAAACGAAATCTACAACTGGTTCACACGAATGTTTGCATATTTTAGGCGCAACGCAGCGACGTGGAAGGTAATTTTACTGACTTCTCTTTTAAACCAGAAGGAAACATTGTGTTGATGTTAGGGGGAATCAAATGATAGCCATGCATGTTGCCTTTATAAATGAACCTCTCCTCAAACACATAACAATGCTCCACTTATTCTGTCCAAATGAACCACCTTTTAAACAAACACATGAACCGCATAGAAAAACCAAGGAGAAGAATGTGTGCATTCAAGAGAGAGAGACAGAAAGAGAGAGAAGAAAAATGAAAGAAGAAAAAAAATCTTCCTGTAATATGTGGGGATGTTCTGGTGGTGGGTGGCATTCGTTTAACATAGCAGTGTTCTGCCAGTGACTCCTGGCTGAGCCCTTCACACTCACAGCAGAAGGGAACACTCTGTTTTCCACCAGGCCACAAACACACACACACACACACACAACAAAACAAAACAACAATTCAAATAAAAACAAAAAAACAGAAACGACTAGAGTCAAAAAGTGAGATTTGAATGAGAAAGACAGTGATGAAGCACTGAAAGCATCTCTTAAGCTTTGGCTGATCTGTCCCATGCAGCTGGTTGAGACCCAACACACACACATACACTACCACCACCCTGCTTTATCCCCCTGTCCTCCACCAGCTCCCTCTCTTAATGGCATCCTTCCATAGGGGCTCATTGGTGTTATAAACATTGGATTTCACAACTTCCTCTCTACACACACACACACACTTAGTATATACACATGCACTCAGCATAGCTCCTGGAATAACAAAGGGATGATATATGCAGGTCTACTTTCATGCCTAAATGATTTGGGTTGGACGCTGGGTTTAGGTTTTAATAGCTCTTTTACTCACATTGTAATGGGAAGTCAAACTGACCAGAACCTCTTCTAGTCAGGGAAAATATTATGAATCAAATGTTTGTACTGACTTATCAGAAAAGACAGCATTGTGAATGATAATAAAACAGGGTGTCACTAACTATTGCCATGGAAACCCAAAAATATTTATGTGTTTAAGTATTGTTTTCATTCAGGTTTCATCCAGTGCCTGTCAAAATATTTCTTCTTTGAAATGACATCCCCCCCCCCCCCCAAATGCAGACGTGTTTACTGCGCTGATAGCAACCTTTTCTTTCTCTCTCTTTGTTTTCACACCAACTGCAGAACGCAGTCCGGCATAATCTTAGTCTTCACAAGTGTTTTGTGCGGGTAGAAAACGTAAAAGGGGCTGTGTGGACAGTCGACGAACTTGAGTTCCAAAAGAGACGGCCTCAAAAGATCAGTGGGTAGGTTTGGCATTTTTGAGCCCTGACTAGCGTCTGTCTCACCGTTTGCTGATGGGAAGGCGCTGCTGCTGCTGCTGCTGCTGCTGCTGCTTCATCTCATTGTCTGTGTGCCATAACGTCCAAAGTCCCTGCTTGCTTTGGCGTGCCTCCCCTTCATGCTTTCTGAAGCCTTTTGGTGATATCTGATAACCCACGATGGCTTATTTTCATTTTGATCTTCACCCTCTCCCCTCCATTCTGTCTGTCTGTCTGTGTGTCCGTCCTCTGACCGTCCTGTCGATCACTGCATCTGCATCTGGCTGTCCCCCCACCGGTTTGCTTTCCCAGGGTGCCATTCGCACCAACCTTTCCCTGCATAAGTGCTTTGTGAGAGTAGAGGATGAGTTTGGGTCCTTTTGGACAGTTGATGATGAGGAGTTTAAGCGCGGCCGCCACATTCAGCGAGGTCGCCCTCGGAAATACGCCGCTGATGAGAACTTTGACGAGCTGCTCGTACAGTAAGCACTCCCGCCTGCCCTGCAAACTCCGGAGGGCCCGGCCCCACCTGCATGCTCCGCCCCTCAGTGTTGTCATCATGCTTTTTGTGTTTAGCACGCCATCCATCATGCTTTCACAACGTCTAACTCCATCAACCCATTCTTTCTTCCCCATGAAATGCAAAGTGTTGAAGATAGCTGTGTGGTATTGTCAAGTGATTGAACATCTTAGAAATATAGCCTTAATATACACATTACTACACCAGTAAATGTATTTAGTTCTTATACAAAGTGCATTGATTTCTTTTTATGAAATAAGATACTGTAGCTGAGGAATGCATGCTAGGTGAGACATGAGTCTGTGGTTGTAATTTAATTTTTCTGTTTGCAGAAGTCCAGCCTTAGTGAAGAACATTCAGACCAGCTTGGGCTATGGTCCGACCCTCTCTGCTGCCTTCCAGGTAAGAATAAAAAGTGACTTCATCCTCGGCTGCCTCACTCCGAACTTTAAAAGACAGTAAATAATAAAAGCCTCTCTCCATCTCATATGCCCAGGCACCTAGTCTTTGTTTTTAGGGGATCTACTGGTATGAAAAAAGCAATGGGCAACTGAAAAAGTGCTGACAACCCTCTTCCGTTTCACATTTAATGCCTCCGGCTTTGCTTTTCAGGCTTCAATGGCAGAAAACAACATACCTCTATACACTACTGCTTCCATTGGAAGTCCCACCCTCAACTCCCTGGCCAACGCCATCCGCGAGGAGATGAATGGAGCGATGGACCATGGAAACAGCAACGGCAGTGACAGCAGCCCGGGACGCTCGCCCCTGCCAGCTATGTGAGTGGCACACGCGCTTTCTATCCCCATCGCAGTCTGTGTAAGAAAGAAAAAAGTTTCGGCTGCTTACTCCTCCGAGACAGCAACACTCGAAATAGATTTAGATGGAAAATGATTTCAATGCCCACCTGAAATGCTCTACAATGACCTAATACGTGGCATTAGATGAAACAGAAACAATGCCCCGAGAGGACGATAAATAAAGTGAAGAGGGGTGATATTAGAGTGGTGTGTGAGGTCACGGCCAGAGCTGTGGCTGGCCTCCCTGCAGAAAAGGAAACTCCACCTTTTCAAAGGAAGAAAAGGCTGGAGCCCCTCTGTTATTCTAACAACAAGTTTATGAACTCCTTCGGTGTGTCCTGCTGTCTGTCTGAGGCTCACCATAATCAGCATTACAATTTGTTAACAAATTACAAAATACAAAATGATAGAGCGCGGAGTGGCAGAGCTGTTGGCTGCGGCGCGGAGAAACACGAGCCGCAACACCTTTGGAAACGCCTCCGAGCCGCTGACAGAAATACAGCACAAAAGCATAATTAGTCTGGAGGGCATCGTCCAAGATTCTCATGTAGGAAAGTTGTGGTCGGCGTGGAAACCGCAGCTCCCCATTCACTTGTTGTATAGGAGTGTCTTCTAAGTTGTTTGAAGCCTAAAATAATACAGCACACGCTGCATCGTTTCCAGATGTGAGGGCAGACCACCAATGTGCAGCGCGGGTAGACTCAGGGATGGCCTCCTGAAACGTCTGAGCTATGGGGGGGGGGGGGGGGGGGGTTGGGGCTGAAAAAAAAAAAAAGGTGCAGTAATTTGCTCCTGGGCAAATGGTGGGAAGTGCCATCCCAAA
>JAVQJL010096361.1:0-18305 GCA_036024295.1 Nannoperca obscura
AGAAAGCAATAGTTAAAACTAATCATAAATGGAAATACATAAAAAAAGCAGTGTAAAAAGATAAAATGTAGAATTTAAAAGCTACAGTGCAGAAAATTTGCTTCCTGAATTAAAGGCCGAAGTAAACAGTAATGTTTTCAGCCCTGATTTAAAGGAGTTCACTGATGTGGCAGACCTCAGGCTTTCTGGGAGTTTATTCCACATAACTGGGGCATAGAAACTAACACTCCAAATGTCTTTAGAGACTAGACCGCGCCGCCCCTTTGTCCCTTACCTGCATTGCTCTGTTCGCGAAGGCCCTCCTCGTAAAGACGGTGCCCCCCAACCTCTCTTCCCATGATGCCGTCTTCCGACACCGACGGGTTCCCCAGCAGGAAGTAAGTGGTCATTTGGCCTTTGCCCTTTACCTCGATCTGCCCGCGCTCTCTGATGCTGAACCCAGAATCCTTCAACTGACTGAAGAGGGGACGGGGGTGGGTTGAGGGGATTAGGTGGGGACATGCAGAGGGATATACATTTTCTATAGTATATATCTGAAACTTTCATTGAAATAATAGTACCGTAGGATTAACACCACGATTCGTATGACTGTGGATATTTAAACCTGCAAGAAGCTGAAAACAATCTCCAAATGCATCGTGTTTCAGATATTGTAGATGTCCATCCTGTCTGTGCTCCGAATCAGCAGCTGTCAGGACTTTTCTTTGCATACAGGATTGTATTTATCCCCTTACCTCCACAAGTCGACGGTGGGTAAGTTGCTGCTCTGTTCGCATGAGATTCAAAATAAGAAAACGCTGGATTAACGGTACAGTAATTACGGTACATGGCTCTGGTTTGCCAGAGCTGAGGAGAGCGACTGTAGTGACAGAGTTAGGCTACAGCAACTAGGAGCGAAAACACATGTATTTTCTGTCCATAATTTATAATTAACAGCCTCAGACATCGAGGGATTTTACATTTTGGGGAAGAGATCGCTGATTACTACTCATTATCAGCAAATATCTGAGTTGGATATGGGAGTCGTTATTGGAGAATAAAATGTCAGTGCATCCCCAGTTAAGGGTCCCTGACTCTATTTTGGGTCACAGCAGTTGGCTGGGGGTGAGACACACACACACACACACACACACACACACACACACATACACACCTATATGTAGGAGTGCTGAGATGAATGTGTTCAGGGACTCCATGACTCTCCATCCTGGAGGCGGTGTTAACGGTGTCTCCGAACAGGCAGTAGCGAGGCATCTTCTCCCCCACCACCCCGGCTAACACCGGGCCGGTGTGGATGCCCACACGGATCTGAAACACACATACACACAGCGTCAGCGCATGCACGCCGGGAAGCGGTGGTCTGCGCTGTAACACACACCCAAGTAACGAGCGCGACGTCCGTTCCAGCCCCGCTGGGGCTCCTGGTGATGCGTGCGTTGTTCCCGGAGGCAGAAATTGCGTGGAGGCTCGCTCACAAAAATATTTAGGCCTAATTTTAAGATTTACGCATTTTAAATTGCACATAAACCTTCCATCCATTTGGATTACACAGTTTTAACATAAACTAATAAACTTAATGTGATAAGTATTGGTCAGTCAAACATTAATGAAACAATTAAGAATGAGATTTAATACTAATAGTATTAATAAACCCAATTTACTTAAAATGCATAAACTTAATGTATTTTTCTTAATAAACCCAATGTTTTTTTTAATTTACAACCAGATATTTCACATTTTAAAATTTTTTCTATTCACCCCCATTCCTACAACCATATCTAACTATAATACATTTTTAAAAAATAAGTCAGACCACCTTATTTCACATTTTGACAATGTATTAATGCTAATTTAAGGCAACTCTAAAGTCTGTTCTCCTGTGATTTCAATTATAATTGCAAAACTGCATCCCAGACCTTCTGAAATCACAGAAGAACAGTGAAATAAGGTGGTCTGACTTATTTTTTTAATGTATTTAATGTAATAAATGTAAAATACATTGGGTTTATTAAGAAAAATACATTATGCACACACATTTATGCATTTGAAGTAAATTGGGTTTGGGTTATTACTAATAAATCTAATTCTTAATTGTTTCAGTAACGTTTGACTGACCAATACTTATCAGTTTGTTTCTGTTAAAACTGTGTAGTCCACCCTAACTGTGTCCCCCTGTTCCCCATTACCATCTGTATTCAGAGTCCTGTGCCAGTTCGTCTTGTTGTATGGCGAAAAACCGGCGTGGCTCAGTCAAATTGTTTTGCCAAGCCTTGAGAACTTTTTTCCTCTTTTGAGTGTTTTTTCTGTTGAATTTATTATCTCGTCTAGTTCACGGTTATTTTCTCCTCGTACTTTAGTAAAGACTCTTTGATTTTCACACTTTGTCTTTGTCTCGAGTCGTGCGTTTGGGTCGTAAAACAAGACTTAGTTACAATACACGACATGTCAATTACTAAGGGTGAGCATAAATACGTAAATCATAAATGATCTGACTCGATTAGCCATTCTCACCTGTATGGGTTCGCCCGTCACAGGGTTGGTGACCTCTCTGGCTGCTATCGTCATGCCCAGAGCAAAGTTTGCCACCCTGTGAGCATGGGTTTCTGTAGGGACCGGAACGCCACTCACCACCATGTATGCATCACCGATTGTCTCAACCTTCAAGGAAATCGATAAAACCCCCGAGGCAATTCAAACGAACAGTGACAAAAACTTCTATAAAAACAGGTTATGACAGATTTATAAAAAAAATTTAAGCATATGCTTCACATGTAATTTCCAAAACCGTCAACTGGACTTTGGATCTGATTAAAGGTTGACGAAATATCTGGATTTTCTAGGAGGCGGTGCATTTTTTATTAGCAAAGAACTGACACTTGTTTTCCAGCCGGCAAGAGAAACATCAAAAGTGCATTTTAGAACAATTTTAACACAATAGCGTAATTCATTACGTCAGCTAGAAATACGTATTCTAACCACCACAATGTCCACCCTAAAACCTCCCGTGGAGATGACAAATGGGATAATACCTTGTAGATGTCGTGTATGCTGGTGAGTCGGTCGAACCTGGAGTACATGGAGTTGAGCATGTGAACAACGTGGATGGGCTCGCAGGCCGCACAGATGTTTGTGAAGGTCACCACGTCGCTGAACAAAACGGTGCACACCTCGAACTCTCCTGAAAACGACAGAGTAACTTTGACAGAGCAACGGCCGGATGTGTGGAGACAGACACGCCGGATCCATAGGCACACTGACCCGCCTTCACACTCTTCCCGTCTTTGAGTTGATTGGCTATGTGGCGCGGCAGCATGGCGTACAGCAGAGTCTCGGTCTTCTCTTTTTCGACCTCTAGGTGCCGCGACAGAATTCTCAGCTCCTCCTGCAGACACACAAAATAAATGATATTTCCCGTCCCTTCACTTCTGCACAAAAATGAAACCGAAATTTGGCTTCCATTGTCGGTGATCTGGTCATTTGGAGCCAGAGTCTGTGCAG
Organism: Nannoperca obscura; assembly: GCA_036024295.1. Taxonomy (NCBI): domain Eukaryota; kingdom Metazoa; phylum Chordata; class Actinopteri; order Centrarchiformes; family Percichthyidae; genus Nannoperca; species Nannoperca obscura. The sequence goes on from JAVQJL010096361.1 coordinate 3,499, forward strand.
TTGTGATCGGTGAGTATCGAGGTCCGGCGCATACAGCTTCCTGAACCAACCACACAGTTGTCAATCATTGTATCTCGCCCCCCATTTTTAGTAATTAAAACCAAACGTATCCGAAAAAATGACCACTTCAACATCACTGGGATAAGAACTACCTAAAAAAGACAGAAACATGTATTTGACATGTACTTAGATCACCTATGCTGAAGTTGTTCTTTAAAAAACACATCTTACCTTAACATATGGATTCTGTGGAGCTTCTGAAATGTGGTTAAAGCACTTGAGTGAAAGGAAATTAAGTGGCAGTTGTGTAAGCATCGAGAGATTGTCAACAGTTAGATTGTACATAGATACAAAATATAATACAAAAAAATACTTACATATATAATATAAAAACATACATAATAAAAATGTAATAAAAATACATTAATATATATTTATCATCATTCTGCTATTGAAGAATAAATGAAAATTGACAGCTTCTAGGTACCATTCTCCACCAAAATACCAACAACTTGCTGTGTGCTGCCTCATTTGAATGAATCTCCCACCTGTGCACCACTCGGCACTGGACATGAAAATACCACACAGTTGGGCAAAGCAAATGTCAAGGTCAGACAAATACCAAAGAAAAACTGCGTGAGTGCTGCTTGTGCTGGTAAAATGAATAGAACATTTGCTTGATCTCACTTTTTATACTTTGCATGGTGAGATTGACGTTTGGATTTAAAACTGAAATGTAATTTTATACAACTCTGCATATCTTAAATTTTTCTTAAATTAAATTCCTACGTTTTTTACTTCCTGAAACTGTTCACACAGGAGGAATGCCTGTTCGTCACAGCAAATATTTCTGGTTGTTAACATTTAGATACAACAACATTGTTCTTGATCCACAGATCCATAGAGTCTGGATCTGTGGTTGCACCTGCTGCCCTCATGTTCCTGCTCACCTGCCGTTGTTGTTGTCGCCCCCCCCCCCCTTCAACCCAACCGGTCAAGGCAGATGACCGCCCACCTAGAGCAGCTCATGGTGGGAACGTTGGGTCTTCGTATGTATGGATGTTGGCCTGACCTGCTCCATAGATCCCTGAGATAACTTTATGATATGGCGCTGTATAAATAAAATTGAGTTGAATTGAATATGCAAGGCTATCATTTACCGTTACTGTTTTGAAACAACGACAGCTAGCCTACTGATATAAATATTACAATATAATATAACTATATATTATATTAGGCAGCTCGGTTTTATTTATTTACTTTACCTGAAGCAAGTTCTACGTAAGTTAAGTTTTCTTTTTTGACTCTACACATGTTTCTGTTGTGTTTATTCTATATTCCATAAAGAATTTGTTTTTTTCACTGCAAAATGCAGCCTTTGGAAATGCATGGATTACAGCTTCATGTAAACCAAGATGCCTGTAGGCAACATGCTCTGCTTTCATTAAATATTCCAAATATTCCAAACCACATATTGAAATGGAAAATTACTGTTATGTGTTCTAATTTATCGTAGGACCGTTGAGTTGTTTGTTTTCGTAAACTGCGCTGCCATTTTGGTACCAAAAGCCTACTTTTTTCCTTTCCAGCTGGTTGGTGAGCTCCATCTCAGCCAGACGCTGCTGATTGAGGAGAACCAGGTCCCTGGTGACGTCGTGCTGGGCCAGGTCGGCCAGGTGGAGGCCGACGTCTTGAAGTTCCTGCAGGCTTCGCAGCTTCGGGGAGCACAGGTACAGCATACAGCCAAGGGACTCCATCCATAACATCTGACCTACAGAGAAATTGAAACATCCAGATGTTAAAATGCACCCTGGGCTTACCCCAAATCTTGCCTTGATGTCCTTCTGTGTCCACAGTGCCTAAATAAGTAACGTTCTGTAAAACTGTGTAAACTCCAACATTCAGGTGAAGGCAAACATCACTGTTTATCTGCAGACATATCGAAGTGCATGTTAAAGTACCACTTGAACGTCCAACTGGGCTCCAAGGCCCCGTGTGGTCGCTCATCTCTGTCATCTCTATTTTCCACTGCGAAATTCAGACTACACCTCCACACACAATACTAGCATTTACTGATTTTTCATTATTTTTTTTTTATTTTTTTACATAGCTAGCAGTGTGGGTGTGTTGGTTTAAAAAGAAAATGTATTAGAACCCACCTCTTAGCTTGAGCATGGCGTGTTTGTCTGTGTAGCTCTTCAAGACAAACTGACTGTTGATGAATTTCCTGATGCTCTCAATGGTAAAAGTAACCTGGAGGAGAGAGATAGAGGCTGCACAATACTAGTTTAATGTTTACTACTACTGCTATAGCTCACTTTATCCCACTGCACTTTATAATTCTCTATTTGGCTTAAAGTTGCAAAAGCAATTCAATTTATATTCAGAAATGACCTCTCTATTTGGTATTTTAAATTGTTAGTTGGAAGTTTGCTGTTCCCGTGTCAGATTCAAATAGCCACACATATTCAAGGGATACAGGAAACAGTAAGCCTATATTATAAACAGGGCTACTGTTATGATTTGATCCTACTGATATCAGCCTCGCTGTTTGCTAGTGACTTTTCCTAAAGCCCCACGAGAGCGCCGTTACATTACATTACATCTGATGAAAAATAATTCCCTCCTGCTGCTGGTTCACATGACGACCATTAAACTGCCGCGAAGCAGTCACAGGAACACCCAATGTATTTTTTCGCAGAGGGTTAAGCGCTGTTCACCAGAAATGAGTCTACAAAACGAGACAACGGTATGGTAATTGAATGCATTTCTTGACAGGGATCAGTCTGAAATAGTGCGGGGGGGCTGAAGAACTGCTTGCGAGATTACCAACTCCTTTTACTGTGCCCTGCTGTTATGCGGAAAACCTTCTCGCGGCCGCCCCAAAGCGAAATCAGATTGCGGTCCCCTGGCTCAGAGCAGCCGAGGCAATTGCAGCGAAGCACGACAATGACTCAATGAATGAAAAGGGGCTTCGCCACTAAATCACACAAGTCCTCGTCACACACATCTGTTCTGCTACTTTCACGACTGAAAACCTTTGCTCTCCCATTTCACCCTAAAAAATATGCAATTACGCAGCTGTGCGTGTAATTGCATTTTTTTTTTAATGCCGTACGCCTATTTTATTCCATTTTATCAAGATATCTACAGGGATTCTTTATGGGGATCTGAGGGCTGCCAAAATGCGAGTTACCCACCTGAACACACTGATGGAAAATAGTCTTCTGTGCCTACAGACACAGTTGGCCAAAATACCAACAAATCCAAATACCAAGTAACAAATTTCATCGTCTGACCACTGCTTGCCACAAAATTCAGTACTCGACTGCGTTCTTTTATTTGAACTCTTACCAAATCTTTGATCTCTTGGATCTGTGACTGTGTTTTTACCTGCGGGTGTATAATGGTGAAGTATTGGTCCAGCTTAGCATTCGCGGCCTGGAGACCTGGGACAAACCTTTGGATGTTCACCCCCGTCTGCCGTACTTTCAGCTGACGAGGCGGTCCAGGACGTAGACCGGAGACAGGGAAAGACAGACGGGTGGCAGAAACACATGGTATCAGGATTCCACAGCATGAGTCAATGTGACTACTACTACTTCCAGGTTAGTCAAAATGACATTACATTATTGGATACAGTACCGGTCAAAAGTATCCCATTTCCCATTCACTTGAATGGGAAAGTGTGTCCAAACTTTTGACTGGTACTCTATGTTGGGCTTGGACTAGTCCAAAAGCTGATTGAATGTTAAATGGGCTTGCCATACTGGGCCACCATAGCAACATTCTCCAGTTTCTCCAGTTGATCCAATCTAGTTTTTGTTTTTGAACCCCCGGGGCCACCATACCCATGCTCTCACGGAGCTAGTAAAGCGTTCGGATGCGCGGAGCCTTACGTCTTCATCGAAGACGATGTGGAAAGGGAACGTATTGCAGAACGTTTTCTCTTCCATCCACAGCTTGGTCGGGTAACATGGACTAAAGGTGCGCCGGAGGCCGCCTGGGAAGTAAATCAAACGCACCCGTTCCGTTATTGTTGGAGAAGCTACCCTTAAAGCATAGTGAACTAACCCACGAATGATGACAGGATCTGCCTAGTGATGCATTGCGGCTGTGATATGCCATTTGTTCTTCAGCGGTTCAGCAATTTTTTATATAGTATAAAGTTGTTTTTGGGCATTTAGCTGGAATCAGGATGTAGTTAGCCTAGCTTAGCATAAAGACTGTAATCAGGGAGCTACAGTGAGCTACAAGCTTTCTACTTATTTCTCTCTTATTTTCTTGTACTGTTATTTCCTCCTCTTATTATATTTTATTGATATTCTGCAGATCTCCAATTGTGCTTTAATTTATGGTTATTTTTATTGTATTGTTGATTTGCTGCTGCTATAACACATATAACACAAACAATTCCTCTCCCAGGATCAATAAAGTCTATCTAGCTATCTAAAAAAAACTACACCCAGCAACCCCTCTTTGTGGTTGCTACATAAACTCAGAGCGAGTATGTTTCCTAAATGATATGCCGAGAATAAACATATAAAGTTAACCTTTTTCTGCGAGAACCACAGCCCTGATCAGTTCCCAGCCACTCTTTTTCCCACCTAGTGACACACACCTGACCCTCATTGTTCTGAAAAATGCCTCCTGGGGACAAACACAGAGCACATGTGGGCCTAGAATCAGAAACACACATAGAAACAGAGCCGTGCACATGCATCTACAGACACCCACCTCTCTATCACTGGAACGGTCCTGGTCTCTGGCCCTGTTAGCCTGTTTGGTCTGTCTGACCAGAAACACAACGTGCTCCTTCTTCCCGGTACGTTCATCTTCCTCTGACTGATTGAGAATCACCATGGTCACTTCGCTGTCAAAAAACTCTCTCACAACTGCCTCCATGATGCCTGCAGCGGGATGAACACATTAAAAGTTATTATAATAGCTGTCTACTGCATGATATGTCGTTATTTTGCCTCTCCCACTGCCCATTAATCCTGTGGTCGGTGGTTCAATCCCCATCTGCTTCAATTGCTTAAATTGCTAATGGAGGCTAGCACTTTGCATGGCAGCCCTGTCGCTATCTACATCTCATCTTTTTGGCTCTATACACCACCGCAATGGATTTGAAGTGAAACGAACAAGATGTGCTGACACTGCAGACTTTCCGCTTTAATGTGAGGGTCTTTACATCCAAATCAGGTGAACGGTGTAGCTTTCTATATGTGCCTCCCACTTTTTTTGAGGGCTGAAAACCTGGATGATTTGTAAGGTGGGGCCCTAAGTGAAAATTTTTGTTTAATAAAAAAGCGATAATATAAACATCAGAGCAGGCATCTTTAGCCACCCATCCCATTTAAACACCCCCCATAATGCGTGTGGTTTGATCAATTTTCCATGAAAAATAAAAAAGCACCAGCCTGCTTTCAGTCAGATACAGCTATGACTCACTTCTTTGTCTGTGGACACACGGCTGTGAGAGGATTGTGATCTGAGGACTCTCAAACTTGACCAATTGTTTGATATTTAGACAAAATACCTTCAAATAAAAAAATTTTCACCATTAAAACATGTTTGGATGTAATAGATTTTTGTAAAATGGTCAAATTAATTAGTTGCCATATGGCTGAAAGAATTGGGATATCCCAACCAAATGATATATTAGTCCACTTTTGTGTACATTTCTAGTCAATGAGCCTATACAGTTTTAACAATGCTAATATTATAATACATTCCAAATAACTATTTTAATTATATTAATTTAACTGTAAATATTGGGTTATACATTTTACTAAGTTTAAGTTGTATTTGTTTAGTTTATTTAGTTATGGTACTTTCCACAATTGCGCATTGTTGCCATATTGCACTACCCCCCTTTAAATAAAAAATGTTAAACTTTTATTTTTGTATATTTTTATTTAAACCTAAAGTACCTTTTGTTTACGCACTTCCTGGTGCCTAGAGCCCCAGGCAGACAGCATGTGAGCATAAAGCCGTCAGGCAGACTCTTTGGAGTCGACTTTGGAGTTGGACAGATTCAAAGTGAGGAAGAAGAGGTTTTAAATGATCCTGGACTGGACAGAGAAACCTCAAGACCATAAAAGAGAAGCAGTTGGACGCAGACGTGGAGGTGTGGAAGAGACAGAACTGTACAAAATCATGCCTCAAGACTCGGAAGGCAACCCGTTCCCCAACTATTTACAGTAAGTCAGCAAATGAAAGAGGGAAAAGTGCAGACTTGCTTATTATCAGTAAAAGTGTAAAGGCATTATATTGCATCCCATGTTTTTTTTCTTCTTAGGAGCAAAGTAATCCATCGCACAGTTCTCTGAATAGCAAGGACGGCTATAAGATAGAATTAGTGAAATGGCAGCATGCCTTATCATCAGCAACAGGTATAGACAGTCAGGAACTTCTAGAAAGGATTTCAGATGTAACAATGTACTCAGCATCTAGGAATCTGCCATTTACGGGGGAGGGAAATCAATCCTTTATGAAAGAGACATTTCCATTGTATGTATTGCAACTCCAGAAATTTCCCATACTGAGCTAAATGTATTCTGCTGTATCGGATATGTACACCAAGATAAAGGAACGGGTGAATGGGAAATAATTGAATTTAAAGACGGGCAGTGGCATTTCTTACCATTTTGAGTGCACTGGGAATTCAGTTCAGTGTCTTTATTGTCATTGTACAGGTACAACGAAATTAGAAAATGCCCATTTTTAAGGTGCTAGAACAATAATAAATAAAATAAAAACAATACTAAAATAAGCCATAGATAAAAAATAAATAAAAACACCACACACATCAGTACATAAATAGGAAATACCAAACCATTTAAAACAATTAACTGCTTGGGCAGTTGTGTTTTACTGAAAGTTTTTATTTATTAATTGGGCATGGTTTTGACGTAGACTGCCATGGTCAAGGCTATGTTAATGGTTCAACCTACTCACCTTGTGCCTCCCATCTCCTTAATGTTGTGGGTGTACATGCAGCTAAGTCATCCCCAGAAGTATCTACCTTTTTACCTGTGAAAATCGCCGTTCAGACACAACGTGCACCATCACTGTGTCTACCATCGGTCACTGAGGCCGTAGACGTGCTTCTTGCCTGACCAACGAAGCCAAATCTGAGGCACAAAGGTCTGAAAAGCTACTTTGTGTCTTTCAAGGCAATCATCCATGCTCCCTTTTTGGGTTGCATTCTTCAGTCAGGAAATATTTCTCTGGACACTGAAGTAGCTCACCATTAAAAAGGCACTGCAGGCAAGAAATGCAGGATCTGGGTAATCAATGGGATTCTACTTAGTTTGTCAGTGAACAGAGAAGCCGCCAGAAAACAAGATATAGTAAGTGAACATAAGTCAGACACTGGGTTTTGCAACACACTGATTATACTATAGAGCCACATAAAACACTAACATGGACATGTGGTTCAACACGATTGCAACTACATGCAAGGATTTTTCACCAATGATTGCATTTAGGAAAATGTCTGAAAGCCTTTTGAGAGTCTTTAACCTGTAGAGCTCCTAGATGCCATCCGCAGCTTTAACCTTAACCTGTTCCACCCAAGCCTGAATGATGGGCAAAATACTGTTTATTTTATTTATACTGAGTATTCCTTTATTTTAGTTTTTTTTGTTTTTATCTCCTGTTGAATTTACTCACAGACGCTTGTTCTATGTACCACATACACGCCGGCAGTCCTTTACTGTAGTTTATCAGTAATAAATTAATCAGAAACATGGATCACTGGTAATTTCTTCATTGAAACTAACACCAGTTGTGTAATTCTTAATAATAAAGCATCATAAATCTCAAGACAGGCAGCTATTGATAGCATTACAAACCGAAAATGGTAAAACTGTTAATATATGCAAAGGACAAAGGCGATTTTAGGTTTTCAATTACAATTGGCACAGATATTTTAGTAATTAAAAAAAAAGAACCAGATGGTGTTTTTATCAATATATATTGATATGGATGAATCACAGTTCACTATAAGCATTGCTTGATTTTTTTTTATGGCTCACATCACTCAAAAATGTGAGGGATTAGGCCTACTTCAAGACATTTCGTCAGTGATATATTTTACAACCTGTGTTTTTTTTGTAAATAAATATTGTGACCGTAGTCTAAAATGATGTGAAAATGCATTGCTTTTAGTCAAACAACATCAAGTGTTCATGGGGGAGGACGCCACAGCTCAACCACAGCACCTAAGCCCTCCAGAAACCTCAGGAAAATGCTTCTTCAACTAGCAGCCAGCCACCAGGGGGCAGCAGCACACTGTGCAAAACTTCCCTGGATGTTGTGGCTGCAGTACAGAATAGAATAGTAATATATAAGACAGAGCAGATGGGGGGGAAAAAATCAAATGTCTGGAACAGAAGGTGAAGAGCTAGTCCTTCACACCGCCCTAGAATAATTGGTGTGTCTGATGATTCAATATAGCCACAGCCGCTAGTTAAAACCATAACAAAGCAGTTTGTAACATGCAAGATCAGGATCAATGCAGTGGATTGAGGGTTTTTTAGTTTTTTTACCAGGTACAATGTGATACAGGCCCTTCCTGTCGGAATAGTAGTGAAGTAGCATTCTCCCATCGTCTGTCATCTCCACTCGGAAAGACGGTGCATTCATTTCCTTAAAAACAGGAGGTAGAGTCAGTTCAAACAAACAAATGATATAAAGAAACTATCATACCAGTTGCCTCTATTAAAAAAAAGTTAAAGTTAAGGAAATTTCTGTTTTTAATCATGACATAGGGTTGAACACCCCACACAGTCCATATTTAATAGGTCTAAAAGTGGACTTTATGCAAGCATTGGTTGCATAGGTGGCACATTTTGCAGTTTCACCTTCAGTACTTTGTTTAGCCGGAGATAAAGATAAGCTGTCCTAACTTATTTTCTAAGCTTTTTCCTCAGAGCAGATCCACACTGAAACTAATATATCATGCAAAACACTGCAGGATACTAGATGTTATAGGAATGGATTGCAAGAGCCTAGCCTAAATTTAAATATAACGTGCAAGCTATCATATTGTTAAGAATCCTGAAAATCACATTCATGTACCACATTAGAGAGAAGAGTGTTGCGCATCCTTGGTGATGATAAGAGGTGAGCGGTTTTGCAGTAATGTGTTGAATGTGAGATACGTAACACTGCCATGCTAGGCTAGCGGACCTGTTGGTAATGAGTCAAGTGACATACAGTGCAATGTACGTTTTATTTTGTTATCTGATGTGAGATGTCATCTGTTTTCCCATGTGTATTGTTGTGGACATTTTGAATGTGTTACAGTGGAGCAGGAGTAATATGAGCGGTAGATTAGATAGCAGTGTTGTAGTCAAGACCAGCTAAACCGAGACCAAGACAGGACCAAGACTTTGAAGGGTCAAGACCGAGACCGAGACCAAGACCATGGCAGGTCGAGGACGAGTCAGCTTCCTTTCTAAGTGCCGATAAAAGCTTGACGTAGTCCCCCGGCCTAATCAGGAAGCATAACATTGCAGCACGTTTTCTTTTGGATGATGTTTTGCACATGAACTTAAATGTTAAATGTCAAATGTTTTGGCGGCATGAAGCTCGTTACCCCGTAAATACCTGATAGGAAAGGGACAGGTAACTGTGAAGGGCATCCAGATTTCCAATGAATTCAACGAGATTTCCTCCCAGTGCCCTCAGCATGGTGTCGTAGCCCGCTTGCTTACAAAACATGAAGAAATGTTCCCCAAAAAGCTTAAGAAACATGTCAGCAGAAACACCTGAAACATCAAAATACATACAGAGGAACACGGTCTCAGAACATTACATATGTCACTTATCATTTTGTAGTCTGGCCTGCTGCTGCACACCTGTTTGGCAGCAAGCAGATATTCAATTACAGCTTATTCCCACAAGTACGTACAGCCTAGATAATGAGACCTTCGGGAAGAGGTCAGTACCCTGTTGACATGCCCTAAAAAAACTATTCTTGTTATGTTTTACACATATATCTCATGATATATTATGCACCTGCCTAGCTGTACATGTACCAATAAATAACTGACCTTACAATGTTTCTTCAGTACTGCCATAATAAAAAAGAAAATGTAATAAAAATTGAAAATGTTATGTGTTCAATCTCTTAAAAGTCAAAAGTTTGGACACACTTTCCCATTGGGAAACTTTATACTGGTACTGTACATGTGATTGAAACTGCTATTTAATGTAAGTAAAAAGTATGTGCCATAATCTATAATAAAAAAAACAATACATTATTTTGCATCCATTTTCAGTTGCATTCATTTTAATGATATGTGATATGAACATCTGCTTGGTGTAACCCGTTAGATTTCATCAGGGACATTGTTAACACTCGGCCAAGACGTAAATTCACACCTCGCACACCTACGTGCTTTTGTTTATGTCATGGTGCAAAATATTTTTTTTTACAGTAAATATGGTGTCACTCCAGACGGTATTTAAATTACAGGAGGAGACTCAACAAGACATCTCATAAACAGTTAGTCAGACTAATCACAAAATTTGCGGAGAAAACGTGGCGTCTGCAGATGGCCATGGAAGCCTGGCACTAAAAATGACACCAAAATGAATGGACGTACTGGAGCTCCAAGCAACACATGAGGGAATTGTATCTCTTACCCAGCAGTGAGCAGGCCTCCTGCACCAGGCTGAAGGTCAGGACATCATCGTATACCGTATATGTCATGAAGGTATCCTGGACCCCTGGTAGAGAGCTATGCAAAAACCATGATTTATTACATTTACACATAATGTTGTCATCTCAATCATGATCTTGATCCTGACAGTCATTTGTATATATATGTATATGTGCCCGAACCTCAGTTGTTCCCAGGTCCCCTGGCCAAACCTCTCCTTCACCAGAGACTGGAGGCAACTGTTGATGAATCCGTACTGCAAAGAACACAGCCACTGGTCACCAATGCTCTAATTCATTAATTTAGATAACATATATTATACTATTATATTTACAATTATTTGCAAATAACCAACATTCAACAATAAAACTATAAATAAGCTACAGAATAAATGAATTTAATTAACAAGTTAACTATTTCTAATTAACCCAAATTACAAACCCCAAAGCAAAGATTTATGTTATAGTCCAATGATGTATAAAAATATATGAAAATAATCTTGATTTTAGTTTGTCTAACAAAATTGTTGCTGACATACTCTTGACAATGGGGGGGCCGTGTAACTGGGCAGGAAAAAATATATATATATATGGTAAGATTAACGCTGTATATTATTTTTTTTAAGTAAATTTAATTTATTTATATATAAAAAAATTAAACTTATTTCTTTGTTTCACAATTAAAAATATTTGTATCTTCAAAGTCATGTGCATGTTGTGTAAATATCCATATTAGTTCCAGGGTGTACGGTAATTTAGAATGGCACTATCAAAGATATCAAGTAATCTCTGCCTTTACTGAATGACTGCATGGTAACTAATGCATTTTACCTGCAATACCTAGCTATGCGTGTTCACAGGTTTTGGCACAGTCTGAATAATTTTTGCTATTCTAGAGTTTAGGACAGTTTTCAATTTTAATATAAAGTAATAATAAAGATTTCAAACATGACTGACGAGTGACTGTCTGGCAAAATAGGAAGACATACTTACCATTGTCTGTGTTTGATGCTACCCCACTGAATTCTTCAACCACAATGAAGCAAGTGTAGAATTCCCTCTCTCCCTCCTCCTCGTTGTGTTTTTGTCTTCCCTCACATCCTATGAGCGACTTCAGAGTTACAACGCTTAGCCTAAACGGAGCGAGGGATGTGAGGAAGATGGCGAGTTTATTTGAACTGGCTGAAGCCGAAACATTCAAATGTGACTTTTCTCCAATGAAACTGAACAGGAGGGGCAGGTTTGCTTGATGTATGGCGAGAACTCCCCTCTGAGGAAAAGCAGTATACATGACTGCACAACACCATCTAGGTCTAGAAGATCTCAATTTGCATCCCTGAGACAAGGGTGGGATTGTGGAAAAGTTTAAATCAGGCCCTTGTGCCAACAATACACTCTCTCGATGTCACTCGTAACATTATTAGGTCTATGAGTAACGTAGAGATGGAAAAAGTGGATATACAAAGTTCCGGGACAGCTTCCGTAAAGGCTTAATTTTTCAGTACGACAGCTTATAAAATCTTAATTCTGGGGGGGGGGGGGGGTTACCCTGTTGGTAGTGCATCCCAGCGTGCGTGAAATGGTGTATAAGAACTCTTACTATACATTATTTAATCATACATCCATGACAGGGTATTGCAAAAGAAACTGAGTTTTTAGAGCACTGCAAGACCCAGGGCATGATGGGAAATTCAATCAAAAGGCAGATTGGCCTAGACGATAGGCTCGCTTGGAAAGTGGACTACATCAGCCGGAAGCAGCAGGGGGGTGGTGACAAACAGCAGCAGTCAATGATAATATTAACTTGAAATATTTACATCCTGTTATATCTACCTATGGCGGAAATAAGCTTTATTATTATGCATATCAGTCACGCAAGATATGTTTGTTAACAGATCTTCATTGGACAACAGACAGCCTACAATATAGTGTTAAATATTACAGTTACACGGGAAATAAGGATTTTCAATAAAATGCGATGTTTGTGGTCAAAATCAAGAGCCAATCAGCTCTACGATCAGGCGACAGCCAAGCGTTTTCCATCATGCCCTGGGTTTTGCAGTCTGCGGCGCCTGGCTCTAAAAACACTTTCTGTAAATTAGTTGTGTGACTTGGTTCTTAAATTGTCGATATTATAAATTGTATTATAAATCTTTTTGTTTTATTACAATTTTTTATGTATATATTTTTGTTTCATTTTTATTGTTTGAATTCTAATCTAATATTCCATTGTATGCGCTCATGGAAGCGCTGGGAGAAACTCGGAAAGGGGAAACCCACTGACTCCCGGAACATTGTGGACGACGAAACGGTTCCTACCCGGACCTGCAATTGGGCGCACACTCTAATATGGCGGCCAACATAGAGCAAATTTTCCAAGATTTTATATTGAATAAAATCAGAGAAATTGAAGACCAGAATGAAGATAAAGCGTATGTCACTGTTGTGTTTTGCGTTTGTCTTACTGATAGTTTAATAGAATTAGATAGCTAGTAAATAGAACTGGATAAACATTAGTTTTCCAGCTTCAGTGGCCGGTTGCCGCTGTGGTTATCAAAATGACCATACAAGCTAGCGTTAGGTATATATTTATACATTTGAACGTTGGAATACAACTGGTATTGGTTGTAATTAGTAGGCCTGGCTGGGTTTTAATAAAGCTCCGGTTGAAAATAGCTCGGCGAGCGAGTAAAGCAAGCCCTGGTTGTATTTAATTAGGCAACAACGGTAGATTCTGTCGAATACAGACAGTTTTAAAGCTTGGTTAGCTAAGCTAGCTTAAATTGTGCGTGCATGTCCGTCAACACGCTTAAAACGTTTCCCCCTTGCCAGAAGGTTTAATTGCCTACACAACGATGTGTTTGTGCCTTTGAGGCACCCTTTCAAATGAAGTAATGTTCTCATTGAGATAAGTCTGCAATTACTGAGCAATAACGGCAGATTTGTTCAGAATCAGAAATCCTTTAATAGTCTCGCAGTGGAGAAATTGACATTGTAGCAGCAAAGGTGTACAGTTCAGAATGCTCACCCCCTTCTGAATGAATTTCCACGTTTAAGTACAGGTTTCCTGTTATTGGACATTAATCGGACATTGCTGCAGAATAACGCGTGCAACTAAGTAGTAATAACTCCTTTTTCTGTGCGTCCGTCAGTGCTGCAGAAGGAGCGGGCGCCGGTGGTGACATTGTCGGAGCTTCGGAGAGAGACGAGCAGGAAGAGTTGAGGGCCAGCGGGTCGCAAAAGAAGCACAAGAAGCACAAAAAACACAAAAGTAAGAAGAAGCGGAGGAACCGAGAGAAGGAGGAGAAGGACAGCAGCTCAGAATCTGGGGCGGAACTGGAGGGAGGAACCAAACGTCAGCCAAGGTGAAACTTGAAGGGCGTCACTTCCATCATTGACATTAACAGAAAGTTTCCTCCCGTCCATTAAACTGTGTAGTGTAACTTCTTTAAAGTAGTGTAGGCGGGATTCTTAGCTGGTCGTCATAGCAACCAAACGTGCACTTCGTCAGTTGATTGGTTTTGCGGGCTGCCATTTAGAGAAAGAAATCTGGGTCGAGCGAATTAAGAGCAACTGTTGATGGTGGCTTGGCTATTTTAAAAATGGCGGGATGTTTTGTGTCGCACACGTGACGATTCTCCCTGACCAATTAGTGTTCTGCACTAGTGTTTTAACTCCGCCTTTTAGTATCGGCTCAGCTAGTTTGGGATCTAGACTGAGGTGATTACCCAAAAAAGTACCAGGTACAAACCTGGAAAACCAAAAAAAAAAGAAGGTTTCCACGTGAGTTTAGTTGAGAAAGGTAAGCACAGATCCACGTGTACACACAGATCTAAACACATGGTTTAGGTCCAACTTGTCTACATTGGATTAGTTCAATTCAAAAAAATTTATATAGCGCCATATCATAACAAAGTTATCTCAGGGCACTCTATGGAGCAGGTCGAGACCAACTTCCATACACACAAAGACCCAACGTTCCCACCATGAGCAGCACTAGGCGACAATGACAAGGAAAAACTCCCTTTTAACAGGTAGAAACCTCGAGCAGAACCAGGCTGTAGGTGGGCGGTCATCTGCCTCGACCGGTCGGGGTTGAAGGGGGTGGGGAGGCAGGAGAGAGAGCAGG
>JAVQJL010096370.1:0-13271 GCA_036024295.1 Nannoperca obscura
GGTCTTTGTGTGTGTGGAAGTTGGTCTCGACCGGCTCCATGTGATTGAGTGCCCTGAGATAACTTTGTTATGATATGGCGCTATATAAATAAAATTGAATTGAATTGAATTGAACTTGTAGATGATTGCCGAATGAAGTCAGTTGCCTGTAAAAGCCGGCCTTATGTTTTGCTGATTATAATTTATGCTCAAATGTCCAATTCTGGCGTTTACAATCAAAACTTTAGACACACACACACACACACACACACACACACACACACACACACACACACACACACACACACACACACACACTTATTACATTCAAATGGAGATTATTCCCTTGGGTTAGCCTTTCAGGCCAATTAGCACTGATAAGTCCTCCTGCAGTAGAAAGAGAAACTGCGCTTGGCTGCGATGTTCACCCTCTCGTTACCCTCTTATCTTTCAGCTCCCATAGTTAGCACGCCTATAAGCACAACGGAGCAGCCATCATTTTAATAAGCGCCACATGGGAGGCTGACCTGCACTGTGGGTAGGAGCAAATTCATTCTGCTCGGTTTAATATGGGTGAAAAACTCTGACACAAAAAACCTGTACAGGGTAAGAGTTTTGAACTGTGTCTATATATTCTGAAGACAATGTAAAAATGCAAACATGCAAGTAGGACTAAAAACAGATCCACTCACACAGACACACACACACACACACACACACACACACAAACAGCAAGGCCTGGGGGACTTCTCTTGTGAATAAGATGTCGGCATACTTGGCTAGTGTTCCTCCTAGGCCTCGAGAAAAGCAGAGAACAAATGTGCAAAGAGATAGAAATAACAACCATGGAATATGTCAAGGGTGAGAAATGCTAGCCAAGCATAGCTACGCTGCCTTTTTCCCCCTCCTGCCTTTTCCTTTGTCTCTCTGTCAGGAAAGCTCACGCAGACACTCAGTTGTGTTGCTCCATTGGGCAGGATGTAACGGCTTCATTAAAGACGCCTCACTACGGCTGACCAACTTCACAACTCAGCCGTTTTGATCCAGAAGTGAGCACGGGAAGAACAGCGGACACGTGAGCTTTCCTCTTGTGCATTCTTGACAACAGCTGTGCTTCTGTATCATGGTGTACTCACGACATAGGTCGCCTTCGTCATCGCCGAGCGGGCAGTCTGTACTGAAGTCGCACAGTTTGTCCAGTGGGATCCCAGGACCTTGGTGACAGTGGTACTGGCCCTCCAGTGTGATGTTAGGGCCGGGGGAGGACACTGCACAGAGAAGCAGGGAAAGAAGAAAGACAAAGAAAACATGTCACATTAAACATTTCCTTGCACTGTCACTGGTAGAGAAATGTTTCCACAGTGCAGACTGTGCAAAGATTTGATTGTTGGCAGCAAAATAAGAAAATGAAACAACAACAAAGAAAAAAATCTACTTTTGGAGTCAAGGAAAAATAGCTCCTGATTATGTTCCAAGTTTACTTGTTGAGTACCACTGCTAGATTTATATGTAAGACACAAAACACAAATCAGTAGCTCAGGGAAAACATAACTTACAAACAGTTGAAAACATGCAGTTGTTACTTAGAATTACATCAGTCAGTGACAAAGGCTAACATAACCCCTGACTGTAAACCCTGTATGACATCCACAGACTGCCTGTAGCAACATAAATAACCTGGGCCAGGCTGCATAAGCATCTGGCTTTGAACACAGTACATATCCATCAGACAAGGAACACAAGCAGCAAAACAATGACCTAGATACTGTAGCAGATAGCACAGGGGAGGGAGTGTACACACAAACACACACACACACACACACACACACACACACACACACACACACACACACACACACACACACACACAGACACCAATTGATATCACCGGTCTCAACAACTCAACTGTAACCCGGGACATTTGCATTTCTATGCAAATCAGAGAGGTGATATCTACAGATTGTGGAAACTGACTGCTCACCGCCACCTTAATCATCAGAATCTGATCACAGCAAAAAGAACAAAACAGTCAAGTGAAAAAAATACTGTCCACTGATGGGGATCTCGTTCCGCTCCCTCTCTCAAAAGAAAAAGAAAACAAAAACGAGAAGTGATTCTTATCATGAGTGACTGGCTCTGCTAACTGTAGTTTGCCCTTGATCTGTGTTATGCAGATTTGTTCTCCAGTCAGACGAACTTGGAGTTGGAAGTCTGATAACATTGGAGAGGCAGTGTAGAGTTAGCTGAGCTGACAAGATAGGCAGTAATGCTACGCTAATTTTAAGAAAGAGTTTCTAATGAATGTTCTGTAGTTTGCTAAGTTTCTGTGTGAAACATCAGGGCAGCAGGATGAAAAAAAGTGCACAATAATCAACAAGGAAATAAACAAAACAACAAACAATGCAATGTCCAGTCCCATTAATAAGCAATATTACTACTGTGTCTTGATGTTGCTTGCTTGCCACGCTAGTAAACCTTCCAGACAACAAGCAAGACAGAAAGTGCATGGAAGTTATTATGGCTGATGTCAATTGAGTGACTATCATGGATAAATCAAAGCATTTAATGATACAGTTTGTTCATGCTGCTGCATGCTTTAGGGCAGGTTTGATGCAGATAAAGATCAGCCATTTCACAGAGCAAAATGTGTGTGTGGACTAGATGCAATTTAATGTGTTGGGTAAAAAGTGTCAGTTCAAACTGAAGCAACAGTAAAATCAATTACCTGCTCCAAAAATATGCAAGCTAAAATAATAGCACGCAAATAAAGTAGGTTTCAGTAATGGCTCTAAGTAAGTAAGTAAGTAAAGATGTATTTATATAGCACTTTTTGTGTGCTTCACACACATAAAAATCAAAACCAATAAATACGTAGGGAAGAGTAAATTGCAATATAAAACACAGCACAAAACAAAACAAAAAAGAGCGAGATTTATAAAAAGGCTTGTCTATAAAGATGGGTTTTAGAAGTTTAAAACTGTGTAAAGATTCAGCAAATCTGACCTATTGGAGATTATTCCAGAGGGTTGGGGCAAAGATCACCTTTTTTTTTTCAGCTGGAGCGCGGGATGGATAAAATGCTAAGACTTGAAGATCATAGCAGTCGGGAAGGGGAGTGAGGAACAAGGAGATCTGAGATGTATCTAGGGGCAAGGTCGTGTAGTGCTTTAAAAGTAGTCAACAAGATCTTGTAGTTTATTCAGAATTTTACAGGAAGCCAATGGAGGATGCAAGAACAGGGGTAATGTGGGACTGATGGCTGATTCTGGCTAATAGTCAGGCAGCTGCATATTGAACTAGTTGTAAGCAATTTAAAGCAGCTTGACTGTGGCACATATAGATGGAATTATATATATAAATTGTCTTAACAAAAGAAAAAGAAAATTATTAAAGTAAATTAAATGATTTAACAGTTCAAGATCCTTAGATGATATGATAGGTCAGCTTTTTGAGATATTTCTTAGCTGAAGAAAGCAGGACTGGACAAGCTCAGTAACATGATGGTCAAAAGTTATATACTGGTCAAAGATGATACCAAGATTCCTAGCGGTAGATTTGACATTTGACTTAAATGGACCAATAAACCGATCAGCTGCAGTGACAAAGGTCCAATTAAAAGAATTTCTGTTTTGTCTGGATTTAAGTGGATAATTGTTGGTGGCTGCTAAACAAACATGGATGGAGGACAATTGGTTCAGGTTATTGGGTTTTGCAGAGAAATAGATCTGTGGATCATTGGCATAACAGTGATATGACACGTCTTTAAAACGGCTGAACAACTGACCCAGAGAAAGCATGTACAGTGAAAAGAGGATAGGTCCAAGGACCAACCCCTGAGGGACACCACATCGCAGGAGAGCTGAGGATGATACATAATTATTGATACGAAACATTTTAATATCTTTTAGTCAAATAGGAATGAAACCAGTTTAAAGCTCTACCAGAAATGCCAACCAAGTTATGCAACTTGGCAAATAAAATCTGTACGATGGTATCGAAGGCAGCAGTCAAATCAAGTAGGATAATAATGGTATATTCACCTTTGTCTTCATACATAAGATTGTCATTGGTAACACATTGTAATACGATACTAGTACTATTCTTATGACAAAAGCCGAATAAAAATGTATCAAAGATTTTATGGCCCTCAAATAATTACATAATTCTGTAATTGGGTCGGATCAAGAGAGTGATTCCTGAGAAGTTACCTGGATGTGAGAGAGTAGTTGATAATAGAGACTAGGCTGGGACCTATGACAGGATGGACGCAATTTAGAAATTTTGTGGGGATTATATCACATGGACTGGAGGAGGGATGAGTGTTTAAAAGGGTCTGGAGGCATGTAGGAGCAAATTCACTACTCTACAGTAGTTAGTTACTGCCACTCTTGCATGGTAGTTTCACAGAAATTACTCTCTAGTTATAATGCAGTAGAGGGAAGAGATTTCACAGCTATGCCTTATCCACAGCACACTTCACTCTCACTGTGGCTAAGAAACCTTAAGGCCCAGTGGGAAACTGGCACAGTCAATTCAATGGATTAGAAAGAGGGGGTGGCATTTTTTATTTGACAAAAACACATTAGTCAGGGGCCTCCCACAGTCCACTATTGTGGCAAGACCTTAATGGCTGCAGAGAGCCACATTAACATGTCAGGGAATAATCCAGTTCAAATGCTTTGAAAACATATTAGCCTGAGTAAATGACTTTCCTAATGAGTACCCTTTTGCATCAGTGGTATGCTGCTCACTATGAATCTTCTGTCAGCGCTCTTTTTGCTAAATAAAGGCTGTGAGCAGTGTATCCGCTTGCACACGTTGAACTTACAGACAAGAACACAGAAGAACGCACAGTAAGTCAAATATACCATTTTTATTCAAATGAGACGAGACGTTGGCTTGTTTGTTTATGACCAACTGTGGGTATATGAGTCCTGCTCAACACATGCATTATGCATTGCTTGTGCTCAGTGGCTTCCTCTCTGTATAATGTTGACACCGCAAGCAGAACGATTTATCAAGAAAGAAAAAAGTTATCTAGAGTACACTGAAACCTTTGGGCAAGGTATGTAAATCCATCCATTTATCTTAGTTTGATGACGGTGGAGTAAAAAGTATCACAGTGGCGATGTTGCTGAACTTTCAGCTCCTGGGGCAGGTAAGTGCAGTCAGACATGGCCGCTGCACTCCTGGCCTACCGCAGTTCTTAAATCACACTTGTCAGATTGTGAAAACAAGTGGGTCAGTGGGGGATGAATTGCCTGTGGGAGTAAGTGAGTTTTGTTATCCGTGTGCTCAGGGGGTTGGTCGGGCTTTGTGAGGGGAATGATGTATGAGTGGCGACGAGCTGGAGAGGTGACTGGAGCGGGCACAGGAGCAGTTGACAAGTGATCAAATAGATACACAAAAATGTAAATCGCGCTACCATTGAATACAGCTAAATAGCTAACAATTAGTATCTCTGTGCAACGCTACAAAGAATGCTCTGGTTAATTCCCTCTACAACATGTTGGCTTGAAAACGGTTTCATTTTATGCAGATACAACACACTGAGTTTATTCACTAACACACTGTAAATAGCTGTGCAGAAGGTGCACACTTAACTTGTGTTGAGCTCATTTAGATCATTTACTTTCAGGCTATTGTACCAGATATACAGTTGACAAGTTTAAAAGGGAAATAGTTTCAGGTGCATATGACAAATGTTCAAAGGTGTAAGAAAAGAAAACAAACCCACCCACTAGACAGCAAAAAAATAAACCTTTCATGCAGCAACAAAGTGAATTCTATTCAGAGATAAACAAAGACGCTGTATTTCAGTAACAACCAAATAAATGCTGCAAGAAGCATTCATTAATTGACACATATGGTCTCTTAACCAAAGACCGACTCCAGTGTCAATTCAGACGCCCTTCTGATTGCTTTTTATAACTGCACAATATCAAGATCTGTACAAACTACTAACAGTATCTCACACAAATTACTGCCTTCAAGCCTTGCCAGGTTTTCATAACAAATGTTTCATTCCAAAATAATGTCAGCCACGTCAAAGCCTTTTTCGAGGTCCACTGGGTTTTAGAGTCAGTGTTGCAGGTCTACACTGACACTGATCTTCTGTTGCAAATCTGAAGAAACAGGACAGACAACGAGACAGAAATGCTGCTGTTTCCTGTACTTCTCAGCCGTGTTGCTTTTATATAAATGCCAGGAAGGAATGAAGAGATCAAGAGCCATTAATCACAATTTATAATGTTAAGAATCATAATCAGATTTACAGAAAAATTATGTTCATACAAGTAGGTGGAAAATAAGTGTATGGCCTGTGATTTGTTCGTTTGTGTTTTTTGTGATTTAATCCCTAACCCAACCAACACACACACAAGGCTTCGTCTGGTTATTGTTATTACTTCCATTATAAATAATAATTTCCCAGAACTACTATTAGACAAAGTAAATATTTTGTGTAGGCATTCTTCAAAACACACCATGGTTTTAATGATATAAACTTTCCCTCAAGTTACGCAAATGTAGCAGTGTGGTGTGGTCAGTGCAGGTTCGCACAAGTCACATGACTGTATCCACTAAGAGGTTATACCAAACATCTATATGAAAAACTATAACTGTACTAATTTCTCTCCTAAAATATTAAGTTACAGAGTTAGCTTGGTCTGGGGGTGTGCTTTTAGCAGCAAAGACACTACTAAGTGAACACAGGAATATTATAGTAACACTACAAGCAGCAGTGTGGCTCTATGATCCACTTGCACTTCTGCAACTACATGTTACATGCTACTTGCCACATATAGGCAACAATATATAGCAGTATCTAACAGTTGTTTGCTATTTCAGCACCACAGACAGCATCACGGATTCATTAATATACATTTTACACAGATTATTAAGTCTGAATACAATGCAGTCACATTAACAGATACAGCCAAATGTCTTAAAATATATTATATATAAATATAAAATTTCTTGTCTTGTGCAGCAGTTTAATAATCTTCACATAAACAGGCCTAATTATAATGTATCATGCATATGAAAAGCTATTTTTAAGTTGAATACATTCTAATGACCATTGAGCATGTTTTAAAAATGTGTTTACACTAAAGTTTTGTTTTTCATCTTCCTCTTCAGAAAATACCATTTATTACATTACCAGCAAAGTTTTTCTAATTTTTCAACTTTAATTTATGCCATCTGCTTACAGGATGAAAATGAGGAAATGCTTTAGGTAAAAAATCAACAGCAAAACAACTGAGCTAAACAGAAATGAAATGATTTAATGACTTAAATATAGGCTATAAAACAGACAAAGACACCCAAAGTTTTCTCCTAACTGTAGTGTCTTGAGTGCTGACAAGGCAAATCTCATAAATGATTAAATACATGAACAAAATCTTTACAAAGGGTAAAATCGTTAAAGTCAGGGAAAGAAGGTCAGAGATATGCATATAGAGACAAATCATGTTTTAAATGTTGATTATATCAACAGAACATAATTAAAGTTTGGCATCTAGGCTCTGACCTATTAACTCCACACATATATGTTTACGTAGAGATAGGTGGGAGTGATGAATAAATATTTTAAACCTCCCTTGCCGGTGCCCACAGGTGGGTGCTGGGGTGGTGGTGGGGCTGATAGAACTAGCGGCAATGCTGATGCAGGGCAGCATTGGCAGTGACAGGCAGAGGGAGAGATGGGACATTTTGCAGTTTAAATAGACTGCATATGGTGTGTTGTCTGGTCATTAAATCAAACTTACATTTTCTTACTGGCTCAAACCAAGGTATCGTTATTTTGGTGTATGCAGAATAGAGTGAACTGGTGCACTGTTTTGGAAGTATGGTTCCCTTTTTCATGCTACACTAGCTGAAATCAATTCAACATATGAGCATTTTTGCATAACCGCATCATGCATATCCCGTTTTTGAGATTCCACTGATACAGATGTCTCACTTGGCGGGATAACATGATATCATGCAAAGCATTTTGCATAAAACCTTTGCTATGGTTGGGTGGACATGGCAGATTTGAATATAGACAGATGTGTCCTTGTTGAAGTCTAGCTGCAAAAACACTCACAGAGAGGGTAAACTCATACTGAAATTAATATGGCTTTTGTTTTCCTACAGATGAGCAAGCATGTCAGTCATATCCTGGAATTCCTCCACATGCTCTGAAACAACCCCAAAGCAGACGGAAGAGTTGCCTGGCTTGCTTGTGTGCTTTGCGTGTACAGAATAAAAATAACTGGAAACTACACCAAAAAAAAGAAAATACAAAAACAATATTACCTTCAGTGACTTGATTGAGTCTAGCATACAATTCACCGGTAGTTAGAACTCATTTATCCTTTTCTGCATTCACTACTGTGTATTCTCTAATCTCACATAATAATAAAGGACTGTTCCCTGTCACAGGGGAGGAAAATCTTGAGGGGCCCAGGCAAGGGCAGCACCAGTATCGCCCTCCATGCTGAAAACAGAATCTGGAGACATTCATGGAGATTTACAGTGGCTGGGATGCTGAAGATGGATGCGGCTGAGTTTCCCACTGGACAGTCGACAGGACAAGAAGTATTCGCTCATGAATTCAATTAACTGCACACAGCCACGCTCGATTGGTCAGAGCTCTGCCCAATCACTATCACTATCTGTCATGCTCATGCTGGAGAGACAGTGGCACACACAAGAGCAGACTTGTAGAGACAGAAAATGAAAATAATACATTTAAGTCCATTCTACATTCATGTTTGTTTTTTTGTGAAGTGAATTGGTATATTGTTTGTGTTCAGGTGATAATCAAATAGTTTTACCCATATGTAAGACTTGAAAACCTGACCCATGCATTGTGTAGTGTTTGCAATGCATGTTTGACAATTAAAATGTATACCAGAGTTGCTTTAAGTATATCCTCTGCTCTTTGTAAGTGTTTGGAGTGTGGAAGGATATGATTCTGGCAAGAACAAATACTGGTGAAGCTTATAGGCTTACTTACATAGGAGCTATGGACCCATTTAAACAAGACATAATTTCCACATGATGGGTTCACTGACATTAGAGCCAGGTATTTAAATAAGGATTCACCTAACTACTGTAAAGTACAATATACTTCATTCAGCAGGGGCAATATGTTTTCCTTTTGTAATCATGCTGAACTATTCTGACCAAATATTTGTAATACACTTCTTTGTAGAAAACACATGCAGCTTGCAGGTAGCATCAAAGCAAGTCTGTGAGGCTGTACTTTGGCAGGGCGGCGCTTTAAGCTAAATGCTAATGTCTGCAATGGCAATTCTATGTTATCTGTTAAGCTGGTACATGTTTACCATCTTAGTTTGGGGTGTTGGCATGCTAACATTTGCTAATTAAACCGTAAGTACGAGCTATGTTGATATGTCGTTGCTTTTGCAGGTATTAACTCACAAATCAGAAAAAAATTTACCTGATGATGGCGCTAGATGAAATGTAAGGTCATCATCAGTAATTACACTTCATCCTCAGGAGAGCAATTTATTCAATAGTTGTGAAAGATTTCACTCAAATCCACAAATGTGAACCTCATGGTGGTGCAAGAGGAAGCGTCATCACAGTTCATCCTGTGGGGAATGTCTATACAAAATTCCATGGCAATCCATCTAATAGTTGATAATAGTAGAGATATTTCAGTCAGGACCATGATCAGACCATGACATCTTTTACCACACATTTGTAATGGTGCACATTAAACATTTTAGTATTGCTCAAAGAAACTATTTTTTACTCTATAATGCTATTTACCCAAGTTTCAGGAAAAGGACACCAAGATTGATGATGATCCTTTATGTTACTTTTATCTGCACTTTGTGTGGTAATTTCCTATACAAAAGATGGACATTTCCCAATATGTATAATTATTTGTCTGTATCTTATGAATCACAAAGCATCACATGCTGGCTTTTTTCACCTTTGAGGCTTTTTGCGTGACCACACCTACTTGTCTATGAGGCTAAGTTAACATGGTTATCGCCAAAGTATACAGAGTGACTTTGGCATCAATACTTCTGTCCCACAGATGAGTAGCCACGGTGAAAATGTGACCTTTGTTTTCTTTAAAACCATTAGCATTATACCAGGGGGCTTTGATTTCTCAGCGTAAACTAGTCTTGATGTTCCATAGTTTTCCAGGGGAGCAGGTTTGGATCCATTCCAAACAAGAAATCAAATCACTACATTAACTTTAAGGTTCAAAATATGAAGGATTGTGGATATATGTGTAAATGATTTCTTCATCTCAAAAGGGAGTAATAAATATGATATGTACTCCATAACAAAAATTACAAGAATGATAAAATGACAAGGTTTGTTAACATCACTGACTCAACCATTACTTCAGCAGTTGTTGGGAAATGTCAGAGGCTACTTTCTAAAGACATAAATTCTGTCAATCTTGTTGAAGTTTGTACTAGTTGTAGATTGAAGTCAGTAAAGGTCATAGAATGCAAGTCCTTAGAGCTCCCAACAGAGTCCATTAAATATATCTCTCTAACATACTTCAGTTACAAGAGATGAAAATATTACATATTAATTATAATGTACAGCACAGTAAAGCCTGTCAAATGTAATTAAGAGATAGAAGTGACTTAATGGCCAGAATAAGTATTTCATGCCAGCATTCTACATACAAATGTTCCCTCTACAGAATGAAATGTAAGGTTGCAGTGTTTTAATGACTTCTATGATGCTTAAGTCCATAACTTCCCAAAAATGTCCTCCTCCCTGCCAGGTCAGGGTTGATTTAGACATCTGTTCCATTTTGGCATATGTATACTGAGAACACTATTTGGTGCCCTGAGCCATTTAACACTTGCTCAGTATCTTAAAATGAAACTGCCTGTGTAGACTGCCTTGGAAAGGTGCCTGCAACAGAAATCCAGTTTGTGTTGAGGGCAAGCTGCTCGCAGAAAAGGCCTAAGTCAAGAGATTAGAGATAGAATGTTACGATGCTTAGTACTGTCAGATAGGACCTCGTCTTGGCAGGTTGTATCTTCTGTTAGTTGATGAGCTTTATGTTATTTTTGTTTTTTACTTGCTTTTACTTTTTTGTCACTGAATAGTGATATATTGTGTGACCTCCAGCAGGTTTTCAGGGGAACCAAAAGTATCCTGAGCCATCATCACAAGACTTGCAGAGCCCACGACAAAAAGAGAGAAATATCCATCAAATTACCTCCAAGTAAATGTGGCAGGTAGATCAACTGTGTAGTGCTTCCTTTTATCTTAACATACTTAGAAAAGTATTTTTGTTCTATTATTTTAATCCAGACCCACAGGCAGATAGTAAAATACACAGTGAAGTTAATAAAACAAGGACAAAGAATATAAACATGTTGTATTGAATTGTGTAGAAAACATGGCCTACCTAGAGATTACAAAATGGTCTACAGACGTAAATATATGAATTGTAGTTCATGTGGTGGCCCTGAGATGCTCAACAAAGCATTTGAATTTCCATACATAAATAGACTGGATAGTAGGCAGCCACACAACACATAACTTGGTATTTCTATTCATTCCAAACAATAAGATAATAAATTTTTCAAGATTGGGATGTTTTATAACGGCAAATTCAGCTGAGTGTAGTGAAAATGATGCACCAATCCAATTTACTAGATCTGTATCCGCTCTGATACTAACCTGACAAATAACCTTGTAAAGTTGCCTACACAAAAAAATAACCCCAAGTAAGGTATGCAGACTCAAAAGAACACTAGGTAGCTGGTGCCTTGAATTTAATGCAGTGTTATATCGTAATTATGTTAAAATTTTTCAAGTGCAGCAGACATTTTATCTGTTTCAGGAACACTATTTGATTTTATTTCCTAAAGGCACTCTGCCTGCACCTTGACCTTATTTTATTACAACTTGTACTACAGTGGAAAATTCAAATACCAGTGAAGCATAACAAGTACAATGGAGTTGGTGAAGGTGGACACTCATTCCTTTGGCAGAAATAATATCTGATGTGCATTGTTGAACACACATTTGTTAAACACACATTTGGTGTCAATGAGTACCGTAGTGGGCACATCAAAAGGCAGAGGGGGAACAGAGCTCTCTTTTTAGGCCTCATTTGACAGGAAAACAAATCTAAATATCCACCAGTCAAAGTATCTTTAAGAACAATACAAACATTGCATGTAGTTTACTAAATGTTGCTGGCAGCCCAGAGCATACATACACCCAATATCCAGCCATACAGCTTAATACAGTCTTTCAGTCTAATGAACAGATAAACCTGGAATAACAACAGGGATACAATTACGTAGCCACACATTCTGACTGACTGAAATGAATGCAGGTTGTGGTTGCAGTAACTTCACTTCAGCACCACGGAGAGCGCACAATCCAGATCAGACCACGTTCCTAACTGATCATTGATCAGTATCAACTCTGGGGACGGATGGATGGCCTGATTTTCCTTTTTAGAAAATGTTTGAAAACTAAATGTAATTTTCCAGTTTTCTAGTACTGATATTTTATACTGAATAATCCAGTTTTAGCTGTTCTTTCTTTGAGCCTTCTTTTGGTGCATGTGGACCCTGTCTTAGTCAAACTTTGAATTTGATTTCTGTATGCACTTACTATGTTTTTGAATATTTAATTGAAAGTGTTTATTTGTCGCATTAATATAAAGTATAAGAAACAATGGAAAAAATACATATATTAATGTTTATAAACAAACAATATGTTCAATAACATTAGGAGCTGTGGACTGAATAGTTCCCTGGTGCAACTTAAACATGAAAGCTTTTATTGTCTTAAGACAGATGCTTCGAACAGTATATGTTGATATTTATCAGCAGAACAAAAGTTTACTTTGTAAATCTTGTTGTAGAATAACATCAAAGTACTGATCCTGTATGGAAGCAGCAGAGGTAAACTGTAAAAACACATCGTGTAGAGCTTCTGATCTTTGCACGGGATGTGTTTTGCGTGTCACTTCTTTGTACACCTGTTTGACACCTTTTCAGTCATGTGTGCATCTGCGGAGCTGATGAGTCTTTATAAGACTGATGGAAAACTATGAAATCAGTTATACAGTTATATCACTCATGGGCAGTTTTGGGAAGGTTACTTTTTGATTACTTTACTTTAACAAATGTTTTAAACTGGGCAATAAAGATAAAAAGTCCTAAAATATACATTTAAACCAGGCAGTGTAAACCTCCCAACAGTTCTCAACACAGATTCCTGTCTCCCCCAGTGCAGCCTAACATATGCATGTTGTTATTATTAGGAAATAA
>JAVQJL010096375.1:0-11001 GCA_036024295.1 Nannoperca obscura
CCCCCCCCCCCCCCCCCCCCCCCCCCCCCCCCCCCCCCCCCCCCCCCCCCCCCCCCCCCCCCAGAAAAGGGGGCGCTGGTGCTTCAAGGCTTATATCTACAGCCCTGCCAGGAGGAGATAGATGAAGGTAGGACAACTGGCCATATCCTTCCACAGGACTGCGCATTGCAAACAGATATGGACAGAAGGGGTGCAAGTCTCCTTGTTTTCAGAATACAGGTGGTGGGGCATCGGTAGTTGGGTTTGGTTGGTGTGTGATGAGAGAGGATGATATGGAATGACACCCCGGAGCAGGCTCGGCTGCCTAGCGGACCAGCGGGGACTGCTTCAGGGAGATGAGGACGGAGCGCAGGCGGGACACGTCTTTGGCCTGCTTGCTGGACTTGGGGTTGAAGTCGCAGAGACGAGCCACCCGCTCCCACTCCGTGCCGGGGTTGTTCTCATCTAGATCTGAAATCATGGCTTCCTCGGCCGCCCTGAGGAGGGAACAGGAGAAGAATAGAAAACAAAATCAGTGGAGGCAAGAGGTGAGATTACACCAAAGTACACACAAAGCCCTGAAAAAGTCCTCTGCTGATCACCAACACACACACACACACACCAACGTTCTGGTGGAAAAGTCGTGCCTCTTGGGTTCCAGTGTGAACTCTGGCATGATTCAATTGAAGTTACAATTTCAGTCTGACGTCAAGATTTGAGAAGTACTCCCCTAATCTACTGAGTATAAATCTCGACAATACGCCTAATGACTCATGACCCATTTCTGGCTCGGTGGGATTCAGCAGAGTCTTCCTCAGGGCAGGACAGTCTAATCACCGACACAGAAATGGACATCCATCTGTCTTCACGCCCACAAAGAGAAACAAGCTACGACAGTTTCATTACCTGTGGCATGCCCCCCAACTTTGCTTACACATCACCTGTATTTTTCGACTCCCCGCAAGAGTAAAGGGAGGGGCGTATAAAACACTGATGAGAAATCCAAAACAAAAAACAAACAAACCAAAGCTTAACAAAGTCATTCTAAAAAAAGGTCTGAAAAGCATTTTTTTTGGTTGGTTAAAAATGCAGTTCTGTACAGAACTGGGGGAGAGTTTGCCCACACCCTTACACTTCCAACTTGCCCTGTGGCTGCATATTTACAATGTTCTCTTTACTCAGCAAGACCCAAGTATAGTGATGATGAGCTCATCTATATACTTGTCCTTGATGAAAAAGAAAGAAAAAAAAAAGAATAATGGCAAGCTCTGTGTTTTTTAACCAAGCCCAAAAGAACTGGAAGCACTGCTGGGCTTTAGCCATGCATTGTGCTGCGGCTGAAAAGCGGGCTATTAGGAGGGGTTGGCAAAGAATGCGTTTAACTTTGCTTTTCATGTGTCATAACTGCAGAACGGATCAATTAATGTCTTCTTGGTGAAAGGTGGAGCCGTTTTTAAATCATCTATCAAACATTTACACTACAAAACACGAAAGAAAAAAGAAAAAAAGTAGAAAAGACAAAACTTAACTGAAAATGAATCAGTGCCACTCACAAGACATTTTGAGATGCAAGCCACAGATTATGGCTAAACAAATACAAACCCTCATCACACCCCACCCACAAACGTAGTATTAAGTCCACTGCCATGGTACTTTTCTACTACTACTACTACTTTTTCTTCTATACCCAACCCAACCTGCAAGCACGAACTCAGCTACTACCTACAACACAGTACACAAAGCAAAATGGGGATGAAAAGCCAATGAACATTCACCGTCACAATCAACTACAAATACACACAAGGGACTAGAATGACCACAACATCGCAGAAGGGACATTATACAACAAACCTCTATCTAGGCAGTGGATCTAAACGTTGGGATTGTAAACTGGGTATCTGTGCAACGCATACTTATCTAAAACACAATCACACACACAGAACTGCATCTATCTCCTGTCAAAAATAGAAAGTATTTGGAGGTTCTGTGGTTTTGTATTTTTACTTAACTGGTCTAGGCGGTAGCAAGGATGGTTAATGTGTGTGCTTTAAGGTGCATAGGAAAAGAAAACAGGGAGAAACAGTTTCACAAGTCAGAATTTAGAAGAGAGAGAGAGAAAGGGGAGGGGACGAAATGAAAGACAACAAAAATTAGCTAAATGCGGATGTTGAAAGCCGGCATGCAAAAGCGACAGTTTTTTTTTTCCATTCAAATTGTGTTCTACAAAATGATTAGTGTGCAGCCTTTGGTTTGATGAGTGGAAAATATATTTCTCTGTAAATATACAAGAACATTGTGGCCTGGGGTCTCATTTATAAAAACTGTGTCGATTGTTTTCTAGTGAGTTAACCACGAGCACAATATCCTTATCATTAAAATGTCCAAAAGCTCGCCTCTCAGCAACTGTATCTTCGTATGTCACGAGACATTAACACAATTTATTTCACCACATTTGCAAATGATGTGACCTGCTCCCACTTTCTACAAATCTTAAAAGGCATTGTTCAGAGATTGTTCATTCTCGTAACATTTTCTCATTCCCAACATTTGTGTGGGAAGCGGTATTCACATCACTGAAGCCAATATGTTATAAATGCTTATAAATGAGAACCAGGGAGTCCCTGTCACAGACTCACAGCGACAAGATGAAGGAGGAGGAAGTTGTGATATTCTGAGGGGGGAAAAAAGCAATTTGTTCCAAGTTGTTGAAGTTACCAATATGTTGAAAAAGCTGCATTGAGGTGTGCACATAAAAATAAATAAATAAATAAACCAGACTAGAAATATATCTTCCCTGCTCACGAGACAAAAGCATTTTACCCTGGGGGAATGACAAAGATCTGCAAGTGTACATTAATGTTAGAAATACAACAGAAATGTAATGCCAATTTTCAAAAATGAGAACAGCTCAGCAGCCAACCTAATGAAAGAACAAAAAATAAATAAATAAAGGTTTTACCATGTTCTCACCAAACATATTAGCTTTCACCTATACTTGCTTTTACTGATAATCTGATGATATATAAGAAGAAAACAACATGTGTACACCACAATGCAGTCTAATGGGCACTCCCAAGTAATTTGATAGCAAAACCAAAGGCTGCACAGCTCAGGCTATTGAATAGCTAGCTGGGCAAATTAGCATATCACCCTGTAGGACAGCAGTAGCTACAGAGCAGCTAACAATCGAATAAAAGCATGAACACAGTTCAGTTTGAAGCAGTTGTGTAACCATGAGATGACCAGTGGTGTTATCCAGAAAATATAATATATTAAATATTATATAATAATTTCCAAATTCCAAGCTGCTACCTGGAAATTAATTGAAAAGCCAATATGATGGAGATTAAAGCTGGAGGAATGTATTTCCAAACAAGTGATCAATGTCGTAAAACTATTACCGACCTTTCTGCAGCCTATACAAAGATTATCAAATATCTTCAAAAAAGGCAAAACAAAGTATCAACTGGAGTCCAATTATCATAATAAATCAAAAGAAAACAGCTGTAGTTTAAGAGGGAATATGACAAAGAAATAACACCTATAAACTATAAACAGAAGTTTAAAGAAGATATTTTAAATGCTGTTCAATGACGAGTCCCACCTTACTGAGCTGAGAGAGTTCACAAAGGAATACAACTTCACACATGCTATTTAAAAACTACAGCAACTTCCAAAGTCAGCTTCACGTGTAGAATGGTTAGTTTGGCACCATTACACAAAGCCCTAGTCTTTACATTAGGGACTGGTAAGCGCTTGGAAGATGGGAAGTCGGGGTGGGTACTTAGGAAGTTTGACTTGTGGAGATTCAGAGGTAGCAACCACCAGCAAGAATAATTTTAACTCTGCACATTGTGCAGTTAAATCTTCTTATTTCATAAAAACTTTTTAAAAAAGGAGGAAAGTTTGATGATACTGCCGCAAACACCCAAGTCCAATTATACACACACACACAATTGCTTCAAACAAATCTATAAGCATCCTACTCCTGTGTAATATTTAGTAAATTCATTTGGGGAAAATCACATTAAAAAAAAGCTAGAAACAAAACACTTTCTGTGAGAGTTCATACAGTTAATGTAAGCAAGTGTTAATTGTTGGAAACTTAAGAAAGTTTTTGCAAAATGCTTCAATTGCTGAAACCGTATGGAGGTGAATAATGGAGGAAAAAACAACACAGGCACAGTTATGAAGGAATTCATTTGATTTCCATGGATGTGACTGACGCAGTGTGGCATGCAGTCATTCTCTTGACTGAAATATCCTGACAGGCATGCAGACCTACGGGAGGTGAGGGGAAGAAAGAAAACAAACAAACTACAAGCTAGGTGTGTAAACAATTTAAAATCCAAATGAAATTACAAATGAAAAACTAAAGATGGCAAAACGTAGCAACACAAGGTAACTAATGCCCTAACTAATGAGATGTAAATGATGCCAATGGTTGGATGCTGGGAGTTGATGACGATGGAGGAAAAAACAAAGCAAAATAAAATAAATAAATAGAATGGGAGGATGTTAGTTGGAGCAACATACACATAACCAATGAGCTCAGAGAAGGGCTGCTTGTAGAAGTCTTCATCCAGCACCCTGGACAAACATCCGCCCCAAAACGACAGAGCAGCAAGGAGAGCAGGAGAGAAGAGAGACAGCGATAAAAAGGAAGAAGAGGATGGAAACACAAGCATCATAGGTTACCACACAATAATAAGCTACGGCATGCAATCAAAGGCTCAGGGAGGCTGTCGGCTGATGACAATAACGTTCAAAAGGTTCCGCCTTCTGAACCGGCTCGTCATTTGATTGGATCACCACTATCTGTTGTAACTACAAGCTAATGAATGCAAGTAGTCAAATTAAGGATACCAACATATCTGCTAAATGACAGCTTCTATGTGAGGAGTCAGTTGCTTATCTTCATATCATTAATTAAACACTGTTGTTTACTGCTGGTCTCTATACATTTTACAGCACAAACCAAGTGATTATTTGATTAGTTTAGAGAAGAAGCAGCAGATTAATAATGAAAAGAATTGTTAGTTGCGGCCCTAACTCTTCTAGTTCTACATCTGTACGTCCGTTATTTACCTTTACCAGACAAAGACAATACGTTTGAAATGGTTAGGCATCTTGGGTAATGATGATTAAGGAGTCGTGGCTGCAGGTAGTTTATTATTAACACGGCAGCAGGGCTACATTACAGTGCAGGGGGGAAAGATAGAAAGTGCCAATTCGACTCTGCAAAATAATGAGTTACCTGGTGGAGGACACAAATGTGCCAGGCATGCGGCATATTATATACATCCTTAAATTGGAGTACATGTTTAAGAACCATATGAGGAAAAACAACACATCAAATTTGAGTGTTGATATCATGAACTAGATTCACAATTTTAACACAATTAATAGAACGATTTTGTAGAACGCTCCTTAATTAATGTCAATTCATTTTTTAAAAGTATTTTGTCAAGAGGCTATAGATTTGTGAAAACATTCTTAAAATGATATTACTTCTCTTGAGCCACTGTGCCAAACCCGCAGTGAAGTGAAGGACCCTGGGGGATTGTCTCTCACACTCAACTCAGTAGGCGGTGTTGCCAACGCAACAAGCCAGCCCACCCGACAATTTATGACCAGGTGGAGTAAATCTACGAAATTGATATAAACCCAATGCAGTAGTTGCTTTAAACATGCCTAAATCCAGCGTACAGTTAAATCCTACTTTTGTTAAATAAACTTCAGTTAACTTTAGCCGTTACATTAACAGTACTCTAATCTTAAATAGAGGTCTGAAGATATTTCAGGTGAACAGTAAGTAACGATGATACAGCTATGAATGTTATCTTGTTCTGGTCTCATCTACTGTAGTGTCTCAGGTTGCCCCCTAAAGAAAAATCCTTAATATTACAGGTATGTGTGAACAAATGAGTTATCCAACTGGAGGGTTTGGGCAAGCGATGGATAGGAACGTGTGACACCAGCACATTGTCTTCCTGGAACCTCAAGGCTAAGACCTGCATCTTTCCCTGCTGGAGAGCCTACACACCTGTGGCTGAATCAACAACTGCTGCTATTATTTAAGAACTGTTAAAACCCCTTTTAAATATCCAAACTTCCCCCCCCCCCCAAGATATCTTGGCTATTTTTTTGGGTTCCAGAAACAAACTGTAAATGTATTCTTTTTCACGGTAATATCATTCCATCCCTTCCTCATTTCCATTGTTCCTTGAGTCCCGTTTCTACCCCTCTGATCAAGCCAGTACCTGTTGTTGGTTTTGGTTTTCTCCAGCTGCTCGTTCTGCCTGGCGTGCCACTCCTCCAGCTCCACCTTGGCTTTCTCCTTCCACTCGGACTCCTGCTTGCGGGAGTTATCATCTGGCGAGGGTGACGAACGATGAAGAAGTGAAGAGGCAGAATGGAAGGTAAACACAACAGTGCGGGGACAATGATATGAATGACAGGACAGGACACATTGGAGGACAATTAGGAATTATGGTATGAAGAATTCTGGATTACCGTGTTTGGTTTACATACTATGAAAAAACCTGCTAGCTTTTAATCTCCTGAACTTGGCGTAGATCTCGTGATATCAACTTTTACTTGTCACGTCTCAGACAACAGAGGTTTGTCCTGTTCCTGTTTAAACAGCCTCTGGTCTGGGCTTACCTAGCACCTCCAGCCTCTCTTTTTGCTCCTCCCTCCACTTGCGTAGGCTTTCGGGTTCGGCCTGCAGCCGATCTGCATTGGAAATTGCTGCATAGGCGTCTGATGGACCGTTGCTTTCCTGAAAAACAAGGGAGGTGATGACAGGCAGAGATAACGGAGTAACTTCAGAAAGAAACACTTTATCGACTCAATCATTTACGGAGATACGGTGAAGAAACTCAATCGCTCATCCCGAATTATTAATCTTTCCTATCATCATCTGAAAGTTGCAAGTACATTTGGAATCAGCTATTGTAGCCAGTTTCTTGTCCTGATTTCAATATGCATACAGTACGTCTGTTCTTAAAACTTAACTGAATGCTGTTTGAGAGGTTTTATTAAAACTTCATACTCAAAGTGGGCCACACTTTGAGTTTCATCAGCTTAGCTTCTCTCACTGCCAGGAAGAAGTCCTGACAGTGCAGAAGGCTGCAATGTTGCAAAGGCAGCACAGGAAAAGGAAGTTGGAGCGGATCTACAGCCAGATATTTAAACCTCTGCAGTTAGTACTGAAATCACACCGCTACAGTGCTAGAACATTTACATTTACAAAATGTAAATTTTTTGAACAAAAAACAAGAGAAAACGCTGTTGAATTGACGCATATGAAGCAAACCAAAGGAAAAACCCTGCATCAACATTCCATTAGCAAGTCTTAATTCATTAATTCACTTCACTTCAATAAAGTTTTATTAAATCTAAAGTCATGTGGTCCAAGAAACATATGACATATCGTCTGACTGCGATAAGATCAACGACTGGGTTACCCAAACATTCTAGGAGAGAAAAATCACAGGTCCAGCGTAAACATCCGTCACAATGAACGGGCTGACTTTCTGGTTCAACTCTGACCTACCGTACTTGATGTAGTACACGTACACCTGTTTTTCTGTGCATTGAGGGTTTATAAGCAGCATTTCAAGTGGGCTAACTTTCAGCTTTAGTGGTGCAGATAATGTGTCTTAAATGTTGTTCATAACCTGTCCAATCACCTGACTGATTGCGTTTCTTCCCTCTTTCTATTCAATTTCTTTTTAGAAATGTCGCCCAGGGTGGGAATTAAAATGTTTTAAAATGTGAACCTCTACTAGCCATTGACAGATAAATGTTTAAATTCACCAACCGCTCAATAGTTAATCATAATTTTGTGGTTGCTGGTCACAGCAAGTGCTGTGAATATATTTATTTATTTTTTTTAAAATCATAAATAGAAATGATGGCCAAAATTGTGAGAGAGAAAAAAGACCCAAGTTGTAATAAACCAGAATTATTATTTAGGAGTTGTGGCATAATACCAAGCCATCAAACACTGACAGCGGGCAGGGAAAATAACTACATGAGACTCTTTCACATGGCAACGTTAAAGCTAAATTATGCTAATAAATGTCACTTTAGCAGCAAGGTGTGGCCATTTACCAAAATAATAACATCAGTGTCTGGGCAACACTCCTGACATGTGTGAACATATTCACGCACAAAATACACATGGGAAAATACACATGAGAACAGAAGAATTGGGCCATTTTACAATTTAAGCGCAAAATTGTTAAGAACAAAAACAATGTGAAGAAGTATTACCCCATGAAGATCTCCGTTGATAACACCATCTACAAACATACAAGAAAAATGGATGTTAGAAATCAAACAAACATAAAATAAAACCAGACATTTCACTTCGTTTATTTATTTATAAAAAGGACAACACACATCAATCAACATTTCTGTAAACGTGCCAGTGTTAGCAAGTTGGCATGGCAGTCCTTTAAAATGTTTTGAAACCAATAAGTTGATGATTTAAAATGTACTGACAGAAAACAACAAGACGCCAGAAAAAACAGCAACAAAATAAGGACTCTCAAGGCTGTGCAAGCCACGCAGAGCAACAGGAAACAGCAAAACATGAGAGCAATAACACAACAACTAGCACCATTCGGTACATGTAGCCATGCAAGCAACAAACACTACTAAATGTGTCTGAACACAAAACAAACAAACAAAAACTGTATACTGACAAGACCTTAGCTAACTGAGAATCCGCTGCTCATGCTGACTCCTCAAGATTTCCATAACGTTACACACTCCCACATTGCATAATGCGACATGTCAGCACTTCTGATCAACTACAATTGCTAAACCACGACGAAGCTACAGTTTCGAGGAAACGAGGCAGTCGTGGCCAAAGGCCATAAAGCTCCATCAATGTCCTCTTGTGGATATAAGGTTAGCTGGCAAGCACAAATCTAGCAACATGTCGCGCAGCCGGCAAGTGACGTTAGTCTAGCTTGATAGGAAGCAATGAATGGCACGACCAAGAACGGTAGCTACAGCTGATGTTAGATAGATAGATAGATACTTTATTAATCTCAAAGAGAAATTCACAGCTTCATTCAGTTTAGAAACTCTAGCGAAAGCAGGGGTCGTCACATAGCATTGGTCATTCCGACTGTTCCTTATACGTCTTCATTAGTAATTGTTAGGTAACGTTAACACAGTTTAATGTTAACGGTAGACTAGCTAAACCCACTTGGCTAATATGTTAGCTCAGCTAACGTTAGCAAAGGAGCATCAACTTCGGTGTCATTCAGGGCCAAATGTAAGGTCTAGCGGGACAGTTAACGTTTAACAACATAACTTACACAACCGCATACGATTGAAATGTAACTAGACAGATAATGTTAAAGGTGAACGGCGGCAAACTGTCTCTGCTATACTACAGCAGTCACCTAACATTACCGTTGGAGTCTCCCAGCGAAGAGGGGACCTCTCCACCGTCCAGGATGCTGAAGCCTTCGTCGTTTTCAATCCCCGCGATTTCGCTCTCCTGCTGAGCCAAGAAGGCCGCGGCGGGGTCTTCGTCCGAGCCGACACCGTTTCCAGCGGCGGGAGCGTTCAGCATGTCAAAATCATCCATGTTGCGTGTACTTGCGGGAGGGTGAATTTGAGAAACGATGAGCAGGTGTAGCGACTGACCGAAACCGATTAGCTCAACTGGAAGAAGGACGACCAAAAAAAAAACGTAAAATGTAGCAAAGCGGAAACGGCGGAATAACCAATCACAAAACAGGATGTGTGACTGATAGTACAGCGCACCAATCGCCAAACAGCTGCTTCAAAATAGAACCAATCACATCTGTAAACCCTCCTGCATACGGGTCCCATGACCTGCTACGTGCTTGCAGAGCTGTGAGACAATCCGCAGTCTAATAATGGATGGATTTTTATCAGTTATTAAACAAAACATTCACAGGAAAACAAGTATACAAAGTATATATTGTATACTTTTTGTCTTTGGAATGTTTTCAGGGCTCAGGTGTACTGCTTGATACGTGAGACTGCAGGAGGTTTTTCTTAATTTTGGTCCCACCAGATCACAGAACCTTGTTTTATTTTGCTTCATTCTTTCACATGCCCTCTCTCAAACACCAGCTGAGTTTTTAGCTTTCTCTTCGCCATTCTGCTATAAAGCTGATAAAGAACCCAGGCAACATTTGTTGTCTCCAGCCCAACCATAATGTCGTGGTGGTTAATTATTAACAGCTCTGTCAGTCTCCAAGGGCTCAGATGACTAGCAAGCACTCAACTTCCTCAAGGTGTGCATGTAGGAGCAAATATTCTGGTTTTAAAACATCAGAACAATATTAGTGTGACTGACCAAGCACTGTTGGAGACTCAGCGCTACAGTATTTCAAAGCTAGATCTTACAATTCAACTACTTTCAACTCGAGCCCTTTGTTCTGAGCTGCAAACCTATGTTGCTTAACATAAAAACCACAAGGAACAAACATATGCATCCATTTTTGCCTACTTTACAGAGGACATGAACAACAAACGTGTCTCCTTGCTGATACGGGTGAGCACTTTTGTAAGTACAGACCTGTAAAATCTTAGTTTTGGGACTTTAATGGGGATATTTAATTGACTATGAGACATGGCCACTAATTTCCCCTGGATGTTGAAATGAGTTTAAACTCATTGATGGGAATTAATAATTAAAAAGAAGACAAAGAAAAGAAACTTGTAAAAATGTTTGTAATTAACTTTTCATGATACTTGTAATTTAGGCATAGAAATTCAGAACATCATCAAATTAACTGAAGTGAGAAACATCTGAATATGGCTGCACAGACTGACTCAGGGCACACACACACACACACACACACATATATATACACATATATACATATATATACATATATATACACACATATATATACATATACACTACCGTTCAAAAGTTTGGGGTCACCCAAACAATTTTGTGTTTTCCATGAAAAGTCACACTTATTCACCACCATACGTTGTGAAATGAATAGAAAA
>JAVQJL010096378.1:0-28310 GCA_036024295.1 Nannoperca obscura
GTATTTCTTTAAAGTTAAGACTAGTTTAAAGTCATCTTCATTGAAAAGTACAGTGCTTTTCCTTCAAAAATAAGGACATTTCAATGTGACCCCAAACTTTTGAACGGTAGTGTACTTACAGGTATTAATAGTATGCACTATATATAATAATAGTAAATAAAGTATATAATGCTGTGTATACTATATTTGCAGTGTAATATACACACTATACAGTGCACTGCGGTTAGTATACAATGAATCATATATATATATAATGGACACTGAAGACAATGCTATGATAAATGAATAGTATGCTAATATAAATGTGCAATAATCAATGTGTAAGCAGAGTCAAAAGAAAGTAGAGTGGATGCAAGTTTAAAGTGTAAAGAGGTCTGAGCAGTAGATAGGGGAGTGTGGTGGTTTACTGGTCAGGGTGAGAATCAGAGCTGCTGTACCAGTCTCCAGGATACAGCACCTGATCTTTTCTCTCGTGTTTGAAAAACCAAACCGTTGCATCCATTAAAAAAAAGTTTATTTCTGTGCTTCTGATTTGAATTCAGTTCCCTGTCATTTCCCCTCTGCTGAGTGACAACAAGCTATTCGAAACATTCCCGCCACACCCCAAACAACATGATTGCAGGGAAGGAAGTGAAGTGAAAGATTGCTGCATGTTCGTAAAGCAGTCATGCAGCTGGGATGTGTGAAAATGTGCTGGTGACAAATCGTGAACATTTCAAACAAGAATTCGAAACATAGTTTAAATGATTGTGATATACGTGAGAAATATAGTAAAAATAACTTCAGATCCTGTGAACTAATATACAATATTTTGTACATTTTAAATGGTTTTATTTACATGTTTGTGTTAAGCTGCATGTGGTCAAGATCTCCCCCCAATGTTTGCTTTTCCAACAAGAGTCTTTTGCTCTAAGTAAATTCAATTTGATTTGGATTTTCACCTCGACTTTTGAAATCACATAATAAAAACAGCTTGTTTTGACTGAGATGAGGCCCTTTCTACTGTTTTATTACGTAAAAAGCAAGTCACTGCAGCACTGTAGGCACAGTGCCTGCTGTCAATTGCCCCGCTTATCTCTCTAACAGCAGAGAATGAAGTGTTAAAAAAGGAAGTAGTTGAGGGCAAATTCATCCTGACAGGATCCGTTTGAGCAAAATGTCAACAACCTTTCAAAAGGCAGCGTAAACTCAAATTTGTGTGTGACCGCGTAAGTACCACACACAAACAGAGCATTATTCATTGTTGGCCAGTTGAAAAGCCGTGCGGTGGAAGCCTGGCTAAACCACAACTGTCCTCATTTACATCTGAAATTTCCGTTTTGACAGCCCATGTGTTGTCCACATTATTGCATTTACTTATTTTGAGATCACCAAAAGCTCATTGCCTTTACTTAATAATACATTTAGCTAATTAAAGATAAAAGGAAACATGTAGATTGCAGTGGTTAATCTACATGTTTCCATTTATCTTTAATTAGCTAAATGGCCACCAACAGATGAGAGTTTGCTGGAAATAACTCAACTGATTCTAAATTAGGGTGAAAACAGACACAGTGTACAATTGGTACACTTCTAATTAATACATTCCAATTAATTAATCAATTAACATGAAGAAATATTTAATTTGTCTACAGGCAACAAAAAAGGTAATGGGAACATCCTCATATTAAAATTCTATTAAACCCTTTATTATATATATTATTAATATATAGCTTTATTTTATATGTCTGCAAATTAATTAATTTCAGATAACTGCAAAAGCTACAAATAATAAATGAGTGATGAGTCTATTTATTTGGGTATAAATACAGCAGTTCTGTGAAGTTGAAATTCCGTTTTTTTTATGATTAGCGTTTTTTATGATCGTTCTTTCCAGTAAACGTCTATAGAAATATTAGCTGCTGGCTTCCATACATGGCTCAGCAGTATCTGTTTCGGTGTAAAAAGCTACTTGAGAAAGAGCACCTTACTCCAACAGCTACAATGAAGCTGTTCACTGAACAGTGATAAGGAGCAGTCACAGATGTTGGTAGCTCCTTCGTTAACAATGTAAAATTTAGAATTTGCACTTAACTGTACTGTGGCTGTCTGGGAAAAAAAAGAGAAATCATGAAAATGTAACTTAATGAAAACTGTAAATATATATATATACATTTATGCTGTGGCATTACATACATCACATCATCTACAATAACTGTGAGGCTCCATGTTCCAAATAACACCTGTTGCTCAGCGAAGCTTGGGTTCACTGTGTAATCTAGAGCCACCTAGTGGGTAAAATGTGGAACTGCAAACAGTGCAATTGGACTGAAAAATATGACATTATGATCATATTTCAGCGTGCATTATATAGTGTATTTAACAACACTGAAGCCCTCTTGTAATACTGCCTGTTTTAAATGTGTACACCATTTTAAAGGATGATAATAAAAAGCAAAGATGCATTAACTATTTAAACATTCAGTAGATAATAGGAGGCATTTAGGTTTCCGGGTCAACTAAAATCGTGTGTTATAAACCATTAATTAAATGTGTGTATACTGCTTATAAATGCTAAATAGGGGGACTTAAAGTAAAATGCTCCCGAGCATGACACAACAATGTGAATTTGACGCAGGTAACAATCTTCTAAAATCTAAAATAAGAGGGGGTGCAAATCTCGGCAGCTTCGACTTAACGTAAGATGAATGGAGGGAGCTCATCAGAATGTGTGCAGGCTGTTATTAACATCATCATGTTCTTTTTTTCATTAAGCAGGAACTACAAATGTAAAAACATTCTGGTGTGAGTGGAGCTCGCTGCCACATTTCAGTTGTAATCACCAGGTTTGTCCAGTAGAGGTCAGACGCACCTTGGTGTTGCTTGTCTTGCTCACTTGTTTTGACACATTTAAAGGTTATCGGTGGTACCAATAAAAATATATTCTTATGAACATGATCTTTTTACAGAATTTCAGGGATATGAATATATTTTTAATTGTACCACCAAACAGCTTTATTGTAAATACAGTTTTTGTTTTGTCAATTTGACTTAATACTTTGAACTTATTCTTCCTGGTCTTATTATTAGAATCACACTTATATTGCTATTGTTATTAATATTAACATCAATTCCATTACCATTACTATTACTTTACATTTATATGTGGATCTATATCTTTCCTCCTGCTCTCGCTCTTTCTCTCTTTCTCCCAGCCGGTCGAGGCAGATGACCCCCACCCAGAGCCTGGTTCTGGTTCTGGTTCTGCTCGAGGGTTCTACCTGTTAAAAGGGAGTTTTTTCTTGCCATTATCCCCTGGTGCTGCATTAGACCTGCATTATATGAAAATGTGCTCTGAGACAACTTTGTTATGAAATGGCACTATATAAATGAAACTGACGAACTGAATACTTCCTTGCTGCATCAAGAAATGTAAGATGTAACATGGCACCAGTGATGTAGCTGGGCGTACATTTACATTGTGTACAATCCTCAGCTTATTCATTTGGGGTACTGACGTTGCTGCTAGCGATCAGAAACTGCCCCTAACCAAGTTAGGAAGGCTTCAACTTCTCAGAAGTGATCCACGTGGCAGCCTTTACCCAGTCAATGAAGTGTTTCCCACATGTGGACATTTAACATTTCAAAGCAGTCCACAACAGTCACATGACAAAACAACCTGATGGTATTCTTTATTGTAGCTGGTGGTTTTAATGTTAATGTTTTACCTACATTTCATCAGCACGTTCACTCCCCCACCTGGGGAAGCAATACTCTGCCCCCGTCAGACCATATTTTCCTGCTTCTCCTACCTGCTTACTCACAGCTCTTTTTTTACAATTGCTTAAGCATGATTTCAAAAACATTTCAATTCACACAAGCAGCAGAACACCTCAGATATTTAGCAAAATGAAACACTTCATTTAAAACTATACAATCATTTATAAAAACCTAATTTTTCACGCGTTTCATACGATCTGATTCAGTTTGAACCAGTGGCACGCTGCTGAGCTCAATCTAAAACACTTTTAACCTTTCTACTTTTCTGATGATAGTCTGGGTTAGATGTTTTCAGAGGTACTGTTGGAGGAAGGCACATGAATATAATGACCAAACAATACACAAGACCAGCTCTGCACACTGATGAAAATATGTATATCTCTCTACATTAAAAAATCAGTCAACACCTCCATACATTTCCAAAGGCTGCATTTTGCACTGAAAATCAGAACACAACATATTGTAAGTAGGTTATAGTTCATAAACACAGATAAAACATTTGTGGAGACATTAAAGAAAGCAACAATGATGTAATGAAAACCTAAGCATCATCTTTTCCTAGCTGGATCTGGCCACAGCACTTCGTCCACATCACAGAATCCTCTTGAATGGTGAATCCATTCTTGCGCAGACTCTGAATCAGTTTGGCCGCAGGCCTCCTTGAGGGGAATGCGGGGAATCCTGACATGAACGTTGTAAATCTTCCACCACCAGGCTGAATGAGGTCACAGTAAGGATGTTTTTCAAAAGTGTGGATGCTGATGAAACGTGTGAGGCTGAGAAACTGCTTCTAGTTGTGTAGATCTGGGCTGAGGTTTTGCCCCTTGACTGTCAGGTTTCACTAACGGTGTGTTATTTTTATCGTAAAGAACTGTCAATACTCCAAAATATTTTGGGAACTTTCCTTTGGTTGTCTGAAAGGCAGTGAAGCATTTAGTTCACACCCAAACCTCTAAAGGATCACTCTTTACATCCATCATGGGCGGCAGCTTTGAATTCAGGTTCCGAAAAAAAGAACATTAGAGGCGTGTATCACAAAAGAAAGCGCTACTCAGCTATTTGCTTTTCTGCATCAAGAACCAAACTCTCTTATACCTTTTGAGTCGAACATGTGACTATGTATCCATTATATCTGCTCCGATCAGAAAGGGTTTACAGTTGATTAACTGGCTTCTTTTCATCATTATAGCTTTGACATTCTCAAAACGCAGTGCTAACAGGCTGATAAAGATCTCTCCTGCCATTTCATTAGCGTTCTAAAGCGTACGCTGCCAGAAAACCACACCAACAGTATCAATATCATACAGTCCCTGTCTCTCTCCGTGGCTGATCCTTTAAGCCCAAACTCACCAG
Source organism: Nannoperca obscura (assembly GCA_036024295.1). Lineage (NCBI taxonomy): Eukaryota > Metazoa > Chordata > Actinopteri > Centrarchiformes > Percichthyidae > Nannoperca > Nannoperca obscura. The sequence goes on from JAVQJL010096378.1 coordinate 5,113, forward strand.
AATGAAAATGGTTGAACTCCACCTAACATAAGGTGGTGCTGAAAGACGTTTTTGTCCATGTTAAAGATTTCCATTTTAAGGTGCATGAAAAAACTGTGTTTCATATGTTGTGTTTTCAACTACTGGAGACACAACACACACACACAGTGTATATGCACTAGAGGCTTAGTGTCCACATCACACTTGTTGTGTTGAATAGAAGTTGCAAACTTTTTGCAATGTCACAAAATCCTGCTGGTCTTAAAGTGAGCACAGAGAAATGTCTGTGAAAACCTTCGCCAACATTTTATTGCGATTGCTTTACGCCAAAATATCTGCTGCGTTGTTTTCTCACTTCAATTCAGGTTTTAAAAAACTGAATAAATATGAAGAGGGTTTTACTTTTAGCCGTAACAATCACAACCGCGGCTGCCATTTTGATATGTTGATGTTCCCTCCCCTTCCGCTACGTAGCCAAGATGGTAACCATTGAGGGTGAGAAGTGTGCAGCGTTCTACACTCGACTTTCTGACCATTATGAGTACATCATCAGTGCTGCATTTTTCCATCCTTGTCAGTGTGAACACACTCATGAACTCAAATATAGCAAGTGTAAGTATGAAAGGATGCAAACTGAGACACAGCAGAAGATCTGGGAACCAACATTGCTACAATGAAGTCGGAACGGAGCAAGAAACAGTCAGATTACAAGATCACAGTTTTGACAGATTATTCTAACCTCCCTTTATTGGCGGCAAAACTGAAAGAAATGTTAATAATCCTTAATTGCACAGTGAACTGCGCACACAACCACGGTAAGTAGGCAGGTGACATTTTGGCTTCCTATTTTACTCTTAGCCTTTTTTTCTCTTGGAAATAAGCTATATGGGAGTCTGACTGCTCATGTGCCGTGCCACGTGTCGTCTGACTTCTTACCGATGTTGCAGAAACTATAAAATTGTAATAAACCAGAATTATCCTTTAACAACAGCAGTGATTTAAATGTTTGCATGTTTGTGTTTATGGTGGGCTGCTGTTTGTGGGTGTTGATAGTAGATGGTCACATGCATGCTTGGAGGATTTGAGTGTGTGTGCGTGAAAGCTCAATCCCTTTTTTTGTGTTGCCCTCTTTTTCACATATACACACACTTTCTCAAACAGACATACCAAACCTCCTTCCCCCTTAATAGCCTGTTTTTACTTGAGTTCTATATAAGGCAACTTCACCTAGTAACTGTCTGAGGATATGTGTGGCCCTGCAGCCCACTGAACGTCAGCCCTGTCTGGTCAGGATATATGTGCATGGTATCCTCATGCCTTTCTACACCAAGGTATATCCAAGAGGGTTGCCTTCATTCTAAACTTTGTATGGACGTTCCCTTCGTCTCCCGTCATCTGACCGAGTCTCTGACCTACTTATTTCCCCCCCACCAGCTAAAGTAAAGCAGCACGTTTCATCCCTTTATCCCCCCCACCCCCCCACCCCTTGCCGCTCCCTGTCCACTCTCTTCCGCTCCATGTGCAGGGCAGATGGTGCTCCAGTCTTTTATCGGCTGCTGCTATTTGCAGTAATGTCTGAGGCTCTGAGTGCGGCAGCTTGTGCGTATGCAGACTGTTTACTAACGGCCTGCCTGATGAGCCACAACACTGCTCGCGTTGTCTGGATATCTTGCCAGCAGGACGGTAACTGGACGGGTGACGCGTTGACTGCTCGGAACAGATGACCGAGTGCCTGGCTCAACCCGCCAAATTTGCTCCACTGACACATAAGGGACAGTGGCAGTCACATATCATGTGATATCACCTCCAACAAGTCTTCATATCTACTTGTCAAAATAGGTTCATATACCAGTGTTAAGAGGGTTTTCTGTTCGGAAAGCTGTATGTTTGGGGTTTGGTAAGGTTTCAGCAACTTAAAGAATCTGGTTAAAGGAATAGTTTGACATTTTGGAACGTGTTTTTGCTTTCTTGCCAAGAGTTAGATGACAAAACCAATACAACTCTCATATCTCATGTTAAGTATGTTTATCTGTTAAATGTGAACTATGAGTGCCTGGATGATGAAGTGTGGAACCCTGCACACTTCTCACCCTCAATGGTCGCCATCTTGGCTACATAGTGAAAGGGGAGGGAACACCAACAGCTGAAAAGCCTCTGTTGCGATTGTTATGGCTAAAAATAAAAGCATGTTCATTTTAAATAAATTGTTAATATAACTGAATTGAAGTCAAGTGAGCAAACAAGCTGGCAATAATGCTAAACCCGCTTGTAATCCACCATTCAAAAGAAGAAGCAGCAGTCAAAGATTGCGATCATCGACAGCAGTTTTTGATTGGAGACAACACTACCCTTTGAAAATGAATGCACTACACAAGTCAGTACACAATATACTGCATGGAAGTGTACTAACATATTTGAGACAGCAGAGGAGATGGTTAGCTTAGCATAAATACTGGAATCAGAGGGAAATGCTAAGCTAACTTAACTAGCTGCAGCTACATGGTATCGGTATCAATCCACTCATCTAACTGTCGCCAAGAAAGAATTTGTGTATTTTCTAAAATGTCAAAATGTAAGTTAAGGGAAGGAGTTCTTTATGATAACTTCACTGTTCTGGTTTAGTCTGAACTGCCTCCGGCAACGCTATTTTCTGATTTCAGTGAATAAGCTGTAATACTGCACAGCACCAAACAGCAGACAGACAAAGCTAGCCACTAGCTAGCTTAAATACAGCAAACTGAATGCAACTGAGAAAGGAGAGAGTTCAGCATCCTGACAGCCTGGTGAAGGAAGCTGTCCTTCAGTCTACTGGACTTGGCACCCAGGCTCTGCAGTCTCCTTCCTGAAGGCAGCGAGTTGAAGAGGCTCTGTGACGGGTGGGTGGGGTCCTTTGCAATGCAGATGGATTTCAGGAGAGGCGTAAATGTCTTGGAGGGAGGGGAGAGAGGCACCAACGATCTTCTCAGCTGCCCTCACAATGCGCTGGAGGCTCAGTATGTATGTTTGTATCTATTCTATCAGTATGTATGTATCTCAATATGCACAGAAAATATAAAATGGATAAAATAACCTAATAAAAATGAGTTGTGCTAATGTGTCCTACAAGACAAAACAGATGATTTATCATCCCTGGTTGCAATCTTTGAAGGAATGGAGTCACACTTTTGCAAATCAAATTAGAAACCTACTTCATATTGTAATAACTGAACAGGCAGGATTAGAAACTGCTATCACTCTCAAACTGATTGGCTTGTCAATAAAGCATTATCTGTCTAACTATGTATTCAGTCAACATAGTTTATTTATAATGCTATTATGTTATTGTGTCAATTTAACAAAAATGAAATTGAAAGGCCTCCCCATGTGGGGATCCTAGGTCCACTATTCCCCTTAAAACTACACCCACGTCTGCATTCAAAACATAAAACACATTCACAGTATCAAAAGGATAAATGTAAATTATTCAAGAAAAAAAACTTGTTTGGAGTTTTGGGAAGGTGCCTGAGCAAAGAGTGGATCTGTATTTAAAAGTGTTCTCCTGCAGTCTCTCACCGGGACGTGTCACTCAACCTGGGTTCACCTGCAAGACATCACCCCGCTCCCTTTGTACAGCAGGACTTCTACACACGTGCGCGGCTTTTGATGGGCTGCGATTGGCTGAGACGCGCTAACTTCCGCCCCTCCGCGATACGTCACCGCGGCAGTGTCGGCGGCGCTCCGCAGCGCTGAAGCAGAGCCGCACTGCACACTGACGAGCCTGGACGGGGCGAGGCGGCGATCTCAGTGTGGCCCTCATCCATCATCGCTATGGGAATTACCACAGCGTTCTTTCTGAACCAAGCCCTGATCCCGTACTATCTGAAACCGGTCCACCTGGAGACACGGACTATAAAACACTGCAGTTGAGAGTGTCGCTGCACCAGAGCCCGGCTCAGCTTCTCTCCTGCTGAGGATGATGATGATGATGATGATAAGGAGACACATCTAGAGATGAGAAGTGTTTCTCCAGCAGACAACTTGGACAAGGACGTTTGCTCGACCCTCATCTGTATTTTCTAAACCAGGATGATGCCCGCTATGTGCGTGTCCGCAGTGGTGAGTACGTTACATTTCTTCACCTACGTGCTTGTTTTTATTCTTTATTCTAAGGACTCCTTCAGCAGGTTCTCCACTTAAAGGGACAGTGCCTGTTTTTTTCGTCCCAGACTGAACTTCAAATCAAGTATCCAAAATCATTTCCAAGTCTGGCTGTTCAACAGAGCATTTCTTTCTTTAGGTTTCACATCTCAGCAGTGTGTCTTTCACTGCTGTGTGAGTGAACACCACAGAGAAGCTCTAGTGGAAGGATGGAGAAAGAAAGGGCACTCATCAGTCTATCATTTACTCCCTTACATTCCCTGTCAGCTGACTCTTGCCTGTTGACTGACAAAGACATGGTCTGATTTGACAAGTAAACTAAGAAAAAGGAAATGATTACTACATGGGCTTATTTAGCTTAAATTCAGATGAAATTAGCATGAAAATGTGAGCTGTAAGGCACTTTTTTAAATGGAAAAGGACATGTTATTCATTATCGCCATCATCATCATACATGTCAAGGATGGATGTTTTGTTGTCATGATGTCAGACAGGATTCCCCTTGTTCACTTGCTGGACGTGTCCTTTTGTTACATGTGGAATATAGTAGCTGTCATGGTTTCATCATCCTCAATGAGTCAGATGAGGCTCCAGAACAAAGACTTTATCTTTGTCTCCTCACAGAGCAGCAAGGCTGTCGCTGAGCTGAGGTGATGTTGACTTTTTGAACAGAAAGTCAGTGTGTTGAGTGGTGAGAGGTGTGTATTAAGACCAAACGCGTATCCTTTTTCTCAGGATACGTGTGCAAGAAGCTTAGCTATTATTTGAAATCTTTTTTTTTTTTCTTAAAATAAAAAGATCTGTTTCAGGCCACACATTCTTTTTTTACCTTTTTTTTTAACCGTAAAAATACAGAAAGAGAAATACTTTAGTGCAGTTCAGAATGCAAGTTGTGTGTAAACTAAACAGCATCTGATGTCTGCACCAGTTTTTGGACTAAACCTGCGCTGCTACCTGACAAACAAAGTGTGGGCGTTCAGGGCAGGTTTGGGCCGTGTTGTTCAATAAAGCTTTGAGCTTTGGCCGGGTTCTGGTTTTGTATTTTTGTATGTATGATAGAATTTATGAAGATGTTTTGTATTTTCTCTCTTTGTGGGTGCCAAATGTCCACGCCTCTCATGTGTCGCAGTGCCCAGAGGTAGCAGATGACAAGACAGAGCCAATTCATTGAATTTGCCTGTCAAGATAAAGGTCAGATATAGATGAAATAAAGGTAAGAATATTGCCTTCAGTCTAGGGTCCGGGTTGGGTCTCAAATACGGCAGTACGTCCCGTACTTTAATGGTGCGGGCATACGGTTCGGTTTTGGGACTCAGATTTAGGCCTGTTGAGACCTCCATAGGATTTATCCATGGAAGACACTTAAACATGTGACAGTAGAAGAAGCACAGGTGTAAATGAAGAACTGAATGCTGAATGAATCCTTAATATTATTAGTAACAGCTGTACCTCTCCCACTGTAAGTCAAAATGTCTGCTGTGAGAAAGGCACACAATGAAGACCACTGTCATTTCAAGCTTTCCATTTCTTTAGTTACTCTGCTCATTTTCCAGCTCCAAAAAACGAATTAATAAAAACACCAGATGGTGTTACTGGATCACCTCTCCTAATGTTAAGCTGCAGTACATCCCAAAAACTTTCACACTCTTCAAAGGAAATTAGGATTCAAAGTGGAAGCTTGTTCTCCGAGCAACCAGTTACAGTAATGAGACATAAACACCAACATTAAAAATCAGCACCTTTATTTCACCTGTTAATACATTCAATAACATAAAACCACTAAGCACTAACATTAGATTGCGGAACTTTGGTCTCCTCCTCCGGAACTGTTGATGCGTGCTTGTGACGTGTGCTTCACACAGGAGCGCTATCACATTTCCACAGTTCCAAGACCATAATCCATTATCTAGGTAGAGGAGATGTAGCTACTCCAAATATTTTACAAATACCAACCTGTCCATGAGCAGCAACACGGCATCCTGTCTGCCCTCAGTCCCCTCGCTTCTTTCCGCCATTCCAATGAGGAAAAGCCACACCAACGGTTAATCGTGTTCGTTTGTAATTGTCCCTCTGAACGCCGCGTTTCTTTTTTTATCTGGAGCATCTGAATCTTTTCTTGGACACTTTCTTAGGTTTTTCTCAAAAAAATGATATGGTGATGATATGGTTTGATCAGCATCGTGTGAACTCATCTGGCAACGGCTTCAATGTAACGGATGTCATTTATGTTCATATTTTTGAAATGCCCTCTAGACAGAATACTATTTTGTTTGTATTACACTAGTGGCCATTTATCACTCCTGCAGTAACCCTTTACACGTGCACAACAAAGAAAATGTGTCCAAACCATGAACCCAGAACTACAGAGACCAAAGGATGAGCTCAGGCCTTCCCAGTTCTCCTTGCTTCAGTCATTAGCAGTAAACTCAAACATCCACACAAATAATCATAGCTGGCTATTGTCAGTAATAAATTCAGCGTGACTGAATCCAAACAAAGTCTCTGTCTCTGGACTGAAATGAGCTGTGACCGCACTGCAGGAAGACACAAGGACACACAGCAACAGGTGCTGCTGTGCTGCCCGGTGTGTGGGTGAACACGTGTATGTGTGTGTGTGTGTGTTGGGGGTGTGGGGGGGCGTAAATAAGTGCCTGTAGTAGTGCATGTGTGTGTTTTTGTGCCAGTGTTTGTGGTGGGCCCTACTTTAATTGGATAGTAATTACAGCTCAATGCCACACACACACACACACACACACACACACACACACACACAAACAAACCCAAACAAACCCAAACATCCCACCCAGACCCAAGCGTTTGTATGCACACACCTCATTATGTAACACACGTGGTCCCACACACACACACACCAGCCCAAACAGTGGCTGTATTGTTTTCTGTCATGACCCACCGTGAACACTTAATTAAGTTATTCCTGAAAACCTGCAAAATTTCCATAACAATTACAATACCAAGTCATCCTCGTAGACCTCAGTTTACTTCCTGCACTGTGGCAAAGTTTGTTGCCACTAAGCATGAACAACAGCTCTTCTCACAGGATGCGCGTGCTGCGATGCCTTGCAGACAGACAGCTCTTCTCTGTATGTGGTGGCATGCAGTCTGTGTGTCCACGTGTACATTAACTGCTTATTTTAGGGTGTTGTTAAGAAACGTAGCGACACTCTGCCTGTTGTCCATATCAAGTTTCAAGTGGGGTTTGTTTGCCCTTTGTGTGGTAGTCATGGCAAATAGATACTGTATGCTCCAGGCCCAAATTATAGGCCAGTGCTGCATAGTGCTATAAAATCAATTACAACAGTGTTTTACATATATATTTAAAAATGTACAGTAGGGGTCAACAGGAGACTAAAGAGCACTATAGGAAATAACAGAAAGAATGACTAAACTCTGGGGAAACAAAGTCATGATTCAGCAGTTTTCTGTAAAATCAGTTGTTTCCCGTAAATCTGCAGATCTTCTAATGGCCACTAGATTCTAGCTTGAAGAAAATACAGCTTTCATTGAAATAATGGGTAAACTTATTTTTTTAAATACAAAGCCAGCACACTTTTCCACACAAAAAACATTTTTTTATCAATGTGTCTGTTGATGCTGATGCACTTTAATATAATAAAGAAGACTTTAAGAAATCATAATTATGAATTTGATGTTTCTCAACCCACATCAGTTCTACCCAGGCTCCACTTGACATTTGCCAGATTTTGAATACTTGAAAAAGATGGTGGACAGTGTTAAACGTAAATTCAAAATCCTTAACACACATTGTCTGCCCCATGGCAGCCCAATCACATGCCAAAAATGTGCAGACGACTGTCTGTGGCTGACAGATGCTCATCCACAATACATTTTAAATGAGGTTAAATAAAGAGGTTCAAGTTTAGCCTATCAGTTGTACTTCTTCTCCAATGCCTACAATTAATTGGGTCTTGGGCGTGTCTCTGGATGAAGTGTACAGTAGCTACTGCCCGAGGTAGAATTACAGGGTGTTTTGCTCAGCCTGTCAAACAAGCACTGCCTGACCAACGACTCCACCCTCAGATCACTCCCTTCACCCTGTGTTCTGTCCTTTACTCTGTCACTGAGTTACAGAGGCATCAGCTGAAAAGTCAAATTTGGTCGATTCAAATCTGATTGCTTTAAGGGGTACTGTAGTAGTTTAAGATTGCACTTCCATTACGTTGCATCACTCACAAGAAACATATTTATTAAAAAAAAGAGAGAGATTCAAAGCAACAGAGGCAGAGATATTCTGACTTTTCTGCTGTGTTCACATCATATGATAGACATCATGTGATGATACATAAACGATGGAAATATTCCCATGTTCGCGGCTTACAAACTCACTTATCAGATAATGATTTTAATTAGTTTTAATAAGTTTAATAACACTGAATAACAGACTTGGACTAATGTGAGGCATCCATATTTCTTTGGTTTTCAGGCACATTTTATTAAGTGCCAAGTCTGACATATTATTTATGTCAGACAACTTGGATGTTGGTTGCGAATGCTATGCAATGATAGCTACAATATGACATAAACACAACATTAGTCGTTATAATGGGTCAAGCTCCATAAACTCCGGATCCTATATTTCCCATAATTCAACTTAATAGTGTGTCTTCATTGGACCCTTTCTTCCTGGTAAACCCCCATATCCACATACCAGTTTGTAACGCAGGCTCTATGTAGTCTCCAAACCCAATATAACCCTGATGACATCACCGTCAAACCCAGTATAACCCTGATGACATCACCGTCAAACCCAATATAACCCTGATGATATCACCATCAAACCCTGATGACATCACAATCACATAGTTTCTCAGACTTTACAAAGCTTCTCCAGAGCCACAGAAGACATTATACAAAGGTTTTGACAGGCTGATCTTCATTTGTAAAATTGGTAGAGTGCCCCTTTAACTGTACAATGAGAATAGGTGAAGCAGGTGTAAAGTAAAGATTTGTTCGTGCCTTCCAACAAACACAATCGGTCGTGTCTTCTGGAGAGTTAGCTAGTGAGGGTTCTCATCCATGTCACTGCACCAATGATTCTAACTCATTGGTTCAAGTGTTTGCTGGTATGATCAGAGGCATGGACTCAGAAATGCAGACCAAAGACAAAAGTTTATTGCCAAGCAGGGCAGAAGGCAAAAAATAAACGCAGATGGCTCAGCACAGTCTTTAGAAACAAAAATCACTTCTCATGGAAGGGACGCAGATAAGACTTGGGGGAGTGGAAAGCTACAAAGATAACACAACAAACACTGGGAATAAAACTAGGAAACTGGGCTGGTACGCACGACAAAGCTGACGAGATGAGCAGAGACTTAATACACTGAGGGAAGACCATAACGAGACACAGGCGGAAGACATCAGGGTAATCACACACAGGGAGGACACACAGGGAGTGAGGAGCCCAGGAGAGACATGACACCTGCACAGTGGCTGGTACAACTGGTCGGGGTATTGTGTGAACCTCCCCTGTCTTATAGCAAAGCACATCACTGACAGGTGAACAGGAGCGGCAGGTGACAGCATGTATCACGTTGGTAGCACATGGGTCTGTAACCTCCCCCAGGCCATCAGCAGTGTTCAGCAAAGACTGCAGTGACGAGGGATAATGATGGCTCGGTTCTTGTCCCATCACCAGGCAGATGATGTAGTTTATGGGCAGTGCGGCAAGACATAGAGACAAAGTTGGCATAAGAGGAAGGCTGGCAGCACTTTAAAATTGATTCATGCATTGCAGAGCTGCAGAGGTATCTGTGTAGAGAGGCTCTAGACAGTGTCTGGCATCTGTGAGTGTGTACATACGTATTTATGTGTATGTGTGTGTGTGGCAAGAATTCACTGAAAGAATGCCAGCATTGCATTTTGTTACCTCTTCTGCTTTCTATGTCTTTGTTGGCATTTTATTTTCCTAATGGCAAACAGGAAATGCAGTTACACAATACTGGTTATCTGTGTCTGATTGGAGTGACTGTCAACACACACACTCACAAACACACACTCACACACACACACATACACACACACACACACTCACTAACCAAATTACTCTATTTTGCTGCCATTAGCTTACTGCACTCTTTCCCTGACATGTTGAATATCGTCTGTCGCAGAAATTATCCTCATTGGCTTCGAACTATCCAGCAGTAGACTCAGCGTAGACAGCTCTTTATTTTGTGTAAAATATTTACAGACATAAATCATGGTGGCATAGAGATGCTGTGCAAGGTAACAGTAAATTAAATTTCATTAAATTTCAATTTAGACAGAGGACAAATAATTGTGTAGGGTTGCTGAGAATGGGTTTCCTGGTTACTATAGCTGCTAACATTAAAATAGTCCAGAGTCTAGCTCAATATGTAACTTCAATAATCATTATAGAATGCACTTGGTAAACAAAAGTCCTACAATTTGTGGTTTTTATATGATTTCTGCACATATTAAACACAGGCCATATAACATGTTAATTACTGAATATAGCCAGGATAGCTGTTTCTCTGGTACTGGTATCAACAGATTGCATAATAGGTGACTGTACATATAATCTGCCAACTCAAAAAAGTGTATTTAATTGGAGTCAAGTCAGTGTTCAATCTCTCATTTGAGAGGACCCATTCAGCTGTTAAAAAATGAATAATTTCGAATTTATAGTATATGTTAATAATGTAGCATCTCTGCTCTGCTATATTTCATAATAGTGTAATCATTTCTTGTGTAAGAAGAGGCAGTCTTTATTTTAGGCGAGGCAGTCCGCCTTTCGCAATAATACACTGCGGTAAACCCTGTCGTGAGGAAGACACGGATGGTAATGTGTATGCATGTCTACCTACGTACAGAACTGTATGTTCATGAACTTGGGATTGAGCAATAGAGGGATCATTCAAGTCTCTCTGACTGTGTTTACCTGAAAATTAGTTTTTTTGCTCTTTTCTTGTGACTATGAGATATCAGTATCAGTAATGTTCGGGTCATGCTTTCCAATAATACAAATCTGCAAACAAGTAGAAAGAACCACGGGGGGGGGGGACCACCCATTTTCCCGTAACAAGAATGTTCTCATTTAATGCTGTGTGTGTTCTCTGCCAGTGCCTCACTTTGAACGTTGATGTGAATGAATGCATTGATGTTCCTGACGCAACGGAGTTATGAGCAGCATGTCGAGAACATGCTCTGATGTTTATGGAGGTTCTGGGAATTAACACAAAGAGCCGATTGGGTGGTGTGTCAAAAGGTCAATGGAGCGGTGAGAGAAAGAACAGCTTTCTTTTTATTAGCACTTATCATAAAATGAGTTTGTCTTCCTCTAACTGTTTAATTCAGTTTATAGTACATTTCTATCCTCCTTGTTGTTTCTTAGCAGTCGGTTGCTTTCAAACCAGGATGTCAAATCATTTGATCAAAAGATCATTCATGATTTCTGTGTGTCATTTTATGGGCCCCCTGAAGGACACCTGATGCACCGGTACCATATTGGTACGACCCTAAAGGAATGCTTTTGTTCAGTGGAATATTTGGATCAGTGCTCATGGAGGACCAACATTTACGTGCGTCATCAGCAAAATTCCCCCCTCAGTGCATCACTTCAAACCCACCGGCCCTGTTTGTTCTGCACACACACACACGCGAGGCGCTAATCTTCATTCACATTTGTCTGATTACACACACTCAGGGAAGAACACACTTAAACACAGATTTTTGCACACAGAGACACATTTTGTCTCCACGCCCTCTTCTGTTTTTCTCCCGTACCATGTGTCCTCCTCTTCCACTTCTCTCAATCCTCCTCCCCCTGCTTTTTATTTAAGTTATGACTTAATAGTGGGTAATCCTACACTAAGTTACAGTTTACGCTTCACTGTTACTGACATTGTCTGTCTGAAATGATTTGCATGCCTTTCAAAATGGCCACTGTGTCAAATCAGGCAATCATTAAGTGATAAATTCTTGCCGTGACTTGGCTGCAAGACGTGGCAGACCACTGGACCTTGAGGTACATTGGTGGTTGGGAGAGAGATGCCAGGGTCTCGCTTTACTCGTCCACTTGCTGTATGAAACTGGAAATTTGTCTTCACTAGATGGCTTTTCTTTTTCCCTTCCATTTGGTAGAGTGATAGTTTTGTAAGCAGCAGCATACATATTGGGTGTAGAGGGTGACGTGACACCCAAGGATGATAATCAAATGGCTTGTTGAAAACAAATTCTACTTTCAGAATTATTTGAAACATGCTGAATATGCTGTAATCACATATGTGTAAAAAGTGGCTTAGAAACGAACTTATGTTCAGAATAGAAATAGAAAGATGCTATAAGAAAATAAAATTCTTACACATGGTCGCTTTAAAGTAGTTGGAATACAATTCAGAATGAATAGAAGAATCGCAAACTAGTACCCTGTTTAAAATGTTGGCATGGTAACGTGTAAAGCACTGTCAGCACTGTTATTGCTCTGACATGACTCAGTCAGTGTGTGTGTGTGTGTGTGTGTGTGTGTGTGTGTGTGAACCTGGGAGACATGTGGGTTATTCCCCTAAACCCAGTGAGTCGTCGGCTTCCCAGCAGAGGTGAGAGGGGCCCCTGCGGGACTCTTAACTTCAGACAACATGGATGAGTCAGGGGAGTGAGTAAATGAAATGACATTCGATTAAATGGGTTTCTGAAAGGGAAATTTCCCTTCAAATCTTGTCAAAGCAGCTTCATACACCGGGAGCGTAAATGGCAGCATGTCAACAAATTACACAGTGACAAATCACAAATTGGTGACAGGTTGCTCGGGTGTGTAAAGCTTGCTCACTGCTGGTCATTCTTTAAAACTGTGACTCTTTTGTGACCTGATCAGTGTATGAAAAATCCGACATTAAACATGAATTTGGGCAAACGGAGTAAGCGTTGGTCTCAGTTAGGTTGATCCTTCTGCCTGTTACTCGGTCAAGCCAGCTGTCCATCTGTCTGTCCATCTATCCAGCCATCTGTCCAGCCCCTTTTGGTCTATCTTAACAACTAAATCTGTGGATATTCATGGTCTGTGCCTACTGATTTTGGTGTTCCTTGTAATTGTTCTTCTAGCACCATTCTTTGGCAAAAATTCTTTTTGGGGGGTGTTATGGACAGGAGGATTATGTCCATAATGGAAATTGCATGAACTTTGTTTTAGCAGCTCTGATTTTGCATATCAGTGTTTTACACAAGAGAACTGATGTTATGTGAGCCGTGGTTCCTTGATATTTCCTGTACTCATGTTCCCCAGAACATAACTCCTTGTGACTGTAGTAACAAGTCTGCCAAATAAACTTTAAAAGTGGTGGTATGTCAATGTTGTGTTCACGACTTGTTTCCACCATCCCCAGGCGGCCAAAAACATCAATTCTCCTGGCTTTAGTATTGTAGATGAACATGGGGCTTTTAATCTTGTCTACTTTGAATACTATTGCCATTTTTTTATTTTTCATTAACTTCCACACTTTCTTCTCTTCCCAGCTCTTATATTCAGTGCTGGTTGACATCTCAGCTCGGGTTTTGACCACAACCAGCACAGCTGACCAACCCCTCCTCTCTCCCCGCCACTATCAGCACACCGACCCCAACTCGGGCACCCAGCTGGTCTGCGACAAGTGCCCGGCGGGAACCTATGTGTCTGTCCACTGCTCCCTCACAGTCGTGAGGGAGTGCAGCCGCTGCCCTGAAGGCACCTTCACACGGGGCGAGAACGGGGTCCAGCAATGCCATCTGTGCCGGGGGCCATGTCCTGCGGGCTTCATCGAGAAAGCTCCCTGCACGGCCACACAAGACCGAGTGTGCAGATGTCCCCCCAACAGCTTCTGGTCAGTGGATGGCGACACAGAGTGTAAGCACCACTCGCTGTGTCCTCCAGGGGCCAGGGTGAAAAAGCGGGGCAGTGAAACGGAGGATGTGCTCTGTAAGCCGTGCACCAAAGGGACTTTCTCACATGTGGAGTCGGGTGCGATGAAGTGCCGAACCCACACGGACTGCCAAGCTCAGGGGCTGGTGCTGCTCACACCAGGGACTAGAGAGACAGATAATGTCTGTGGACCCCCTTCTACAGCACTCACTTCCTCTTCATCTTCGTCTGTCTCCACAACCACCCCACTGGGGCCTGCACAGGCTGTGCTTGTACAAGAACCCATGACTTCATCCTCTCCATCATCATTGCTGAATGGGCGTGTACGTAAAGGTGAGAGCAGAGACCCGGTTTCTTTTGTTTATGAAGTTACTGCGAATATCTGTTTCATATGGCTTTTCAGATACCTCAATATCAAATAGTGATGTTATTACTCCCGATTAGGCTGAATAAGGCTAATAACTGTTAGCGTAAGTATGGATGTACTTTGCTCTTTCATTTCAGTGGCAACCCTATAGTTTATTCACTTTCTTTCTGAGTGTAGACGAGAAGATGCCAGTCTCGTACTTTAGTACTGAGCTGGAGTCAGGAGGCAATCAGCCTAACTGACTGGAAGCAGGGGGAAACAGCTAGCTTGACTCTCTTGAAAGCTCTAAAATGCCTGTACCAGCACCTCTAAAGCTGACTAATCAGCTGTTTATATCTTATATGTCACAAAAACAGAAATGTAAAAATGACAGTTTCATGTTGTAACTATTTCTTGACAAAAGCAGGTAATCCATTCACCCAGAACTTCTGGTCTGCCGGCCAGAGGGTTTCAAGCCCCAGTTCATCGACACAAACACAATGTAAATGTCTTTACCCCTCTTTATGCATTATTGCTCAAATTGCTGGTGCAGCATCATTATAACCAATGACACACGCTTTTGTCCAGTGGAAATTCCTAAAAGGAAAGGCATTTGTAGACATGGAAACAAACTGGTGGCAGCTCCCTATCTCAGGAATGTTACTATTTGTGGTCAGGAGTTACGGGCATTTCTGTCTTCATCCTTCCCTCTCCATCTCCATGTTTTTATGTCAGTCTTGTCTCAGCCAGTCATTTCTCAGAATCAACTATCCATAGCCAGTATACCCCTCCTCCCCTCAAAGACCCCCACACCTATAAAACTGTCACCACTGTTTGTGTTTGCATGGAATCGATGTCTTCACAGTCGGTTAATTTAACCTTGTCTGTGCTGTGAGAGGGAAAGTGGGGTTGGGTGGGTGTGGGTGTTATAAGTTATTTTTTACAGTGGAGAGGGTGGGACGTACCACCAGCAGAGAAAGAGGTTTAGTACACCTAAATATCTTTAACCACTTTACGCAACATTAACAGCAAACTATATTTGCTATTTTTCTCTTTATATAATTTACTGGGTGTAAAGAGACTTTGAAGTTACATTACGAATCTCCTAGCAACCAGCAGATAATTTGCTGTGAATTTCTAAATATACAGTATATCTAAGAGAAGGAGATATGAGTACCTGGGAAACAATGACTGCAATTGGACTGCATACAGCACCATACCAGTAAATATCAATTTATCATGGTAAAAAGAATGGAACTTTATCCTTAAAACTCATGGACTAGAGTAATTGCCCAACATGGTGCTTAACCAAGCTTTTTTTCATGCAACACACACTCTTTTTATTGCTAAATCTTTCATAAATACTTTTAAAATAAAAAAAAGTAAATTCTATTAATTTATACTAAGATTTCAATGGATTTATTTAGTTATAAGTTTACTATTTAGACCAATATTGCACGTAGAATACTACATATGGCTGCATTACATCCCCTGAAAGTATTCTTTGTTACTCTAAAAAGTTGACTTTGTATGGTATAGACTCAAACAGCTCAAACATCAGCCTTAATTTGGGGATTAGGCCTGCACCTGTGTACCTGTCTGCTGATAAGAGGATGAGAAGGATTAAAACGCTTCCAAATGACAATCCTAAAAAGCAGCAGCCCATTTATGATCTAATGTCATTATACAACACCAATCCCATTAGCAGCAGTACACAGGCACAGGGCGAGCAGCGGAGAGGTGGTAGCGGCCTCATCAATAATCAGTAGAGGGTAATGATGCACTAGTATTGACTGGCCATTACAGTTTGTTCCCATGTCTGAAAAAACACTACCCCTGCTGTTGTTTATGTCAAATGGGACAATTGTACTTATCCCATTTCAGCAGATTACAGGTTTGTTTGGCTGTAAATTGTTTGCCCATTGACCAATCCATTGTCGATGTCTTGTCCTTGTTAAGATTTGTTTCTAATTGTTTCTTCAATTGAAGCTTAAGTCTGATTAGAGTTGCCCTCCGATAAGCTTAATTAAGGAGCAAACTGTGGGGTGAGCAATTCAGAGCTAATCTGCTGTGAGATTATGAGGTGGAGCAGAGCTGGTACTTTACAGTTTAGGAAATACGCCAAGATTTTCATTGATGATTTTGAGTAATTGCATTCAGATAACTCCCCAGTATATAATAAATTTAAATCCTGTCACTTTAAAGTGATTTTAGAGTTTCTTAACCAATTAAGTGCATGGAGTATAACAGCGGTGTACACATCAGGGTCACACATGTTTTCAGTTTACTGTTTGCTTTGAGGAGATCAAGAGTCATTTCCTCTCCAATTGTAATGTACAAACTCCACCATCTGGCATAGATGTCTACATTATATGTGGACAGCAGTTCTAAAGCCTTTGAGAACACTCTACATTTGATTTACTTTGGAGGAGAGCTTTATCGCAAATATACTGGTGCATATGCATATATGTTGGCTGATTATTGACAAATTCAATATCCAATGACGGTTACTGTTTAGAAGTTATGGTTTTACTGTTAGTGTAATGTTTTTGGCAAGTTTATATTTTTAATGTGGGGGTTTAATGTGGGTGTTGTGATTAAGTTTGTTTCAGTTTACCTCCTTTTATGCAGATTTTAAAAATGTTAATTTTGTTGCACCCTCTTCTTCTGCAATGGTTTGATGGCAGCTGACTAGAGAATGACACATCATAACATAACATTACATAACAGTAGTGGATGAAAATGCACATTAATTCACATTTTCTTTTGGCGAATTTGCTCTACATCAGACAATAGTTAAACCTGGCAATTGACAACTAACTAACTGTAACTGGTCACGCTACTCAACTTCTTGTACAAGCATTTTTCATCTCTTGCCTTGTCTGCGGTAACGCCCTTCTGTCAAAGCTGCCAGCACGCACAGTAAAAGCTCAATTTCACATTGCTAATGCTCTTCTATAGAGTGATACCCAGCTATTTGAACTCCCTCCTTCATTCAGGTTTATGTGCCTTCTCATTGGCCACAATCAGGCAATTCTCCAGCATTGTCCCCTGGTTGTACAGTGAGCTACGAAACTCAATTTAGTCAGCAAAATCCCTCTCTGTCTTTAAAAATTGATTGAAGCCCTACCTCTACCAAGATTACCTAACCTAAGATCATCTAACATGCTTTCTCTCTTATCTCAGAAAGAAAAAATTGTACCTGCAAGCTTGTGTCAGATGGAATTTGAACCCGAGCGTTTTGGCCCTTACTGTATTCTCAGTGGCTTCTCCTTGATGTATTGTGGCTTGAATTGTACCTCATTCACATGCCACTTAAATAATTGTAAAGGTAATGTGAATGTAACATGTCATGCGCACTACATAGCCTATCTTGGTTACAATTCTTGAATAACTAAATTTAAGGGATTCTAATTAAAATCGTTTAATTATATCATGTGTTTATGTAAAAAGATGGGCAGATAGATAATTGGCCAAAAGATTGTTTCTAACTTTTTAACGTTTCAAATATCAATATCGGTATCGGCCACAAAAATCCAGTATCGGTCAGGCTGCAGTTTGGAGTACATGGCCAAGCTAAGGATGGAGGAAGTAAGTAGTGGGAGCAGATGAGTGAAAAGAAAAGAGGGAGTTTTTTTTTTACTTGCAAGATTGCTAGCATGTATTAGTGTTAAGCCTGTTTTCATTGTCAGAGTTAAGCAAATCTCTCAAGTGAGTGAATTTAACTCTCTCTTGCTGTGTTGTCTCTCATCTCTTACTTCTGTACTATCTTGTCTCTTTGCTCACTTTGTTCTCTCTCATCTCTCTGTTTCTTGCTTGCTGTATCTTTGTCTTTATCGATCCCATGGTCTCTCATTACAGGCGCCTACAGTCAGTCAGCGTCCATTCAACTGAGGGGAAACCTGGGTGGAGAAGACCATCGTGCAGGTGGGCTACTCCTCAGTTGGCCCGGCACTCCCATCCCACCAAATCGTGATCCCCCACGAACTCTACCGCAACTGATGGAGCACGAGCACCAGCAGGGGCAACCCAATTCGGACCCTATGCCAGGCCCCAACAAGAGAGCGATGGAGGGTCTGGAGGGTGCAGAGGTAGTCAGGGTTGGGATGGGTATCAGCAAAGTAGGCGGACAGGGGAGCGGAGGTGCTGGAGGTGGGGTCTCCAGCTACTACAGGCCCACTCGCAGGGGGTCCCCGAGGCCAAGCACCCATAATTACTTTGACATCAATGAGCACCTCCCCTGGATGATAGTACTGCTGCTCCTGCTGGTGCTGGTGGTGATCGTGGTCTGCAGCGTGAAGCGGAGCTCTCGTGTGCTGAAGAAGGGCCCCATGCAGGACCCTAGCAGCATAATGGAGAAGGCAATTCAGAAGGAACCATCAGCGCCTCCAATGCAGGTCAAAGAGAAGTGGATCTACTACTCCAACGGACAGGGTAAGCCCACTGTATCTTTGATTTTAACAAGAGCGGTTCTAGTGAAAGGTTGTGGGAGACTTAGCTTAAGAGGCAGCTGGATTCACAAGATCACACAAGATCACGAGAATCCATCTTGCCCCCACAGTGGTTCGGACCAGTCCTATGAGGAACTGCTGGCTGCTACAGTGATGGTTTAGGTGTGATTGTTACTGTTCGTTTGAAAACAACAATGTTGGCTCCTAAAGATGTTAGTGAAGATGCTGCTATAGCATCAGTTATATCAGAACTGTGTATTTGACAAATGAAAGGAAAAATGAACATAAAGTGACGTGGGACACCGCGGGCCTCCAGAAAAGCTTCAGTGCCTAATGGCACTGATTCTCAAAGTCTCTCTACTTGGGGGATGAACAGCATTGTTCTAAAAGATGTTTATTTGGTATTTTGGTGATGGTGCTTCAAAATCTCTCATAGGTGTTCAATTGGTTTGGGATGTAGTGACTGTGAAGGCCAAAGCATATGATTTACATAATTTTCATAGTCATCAAACCGTTCAGTGAGCTTTCTGTGCTGTGTTCACTGTAAGTATCTGCATCTTCACTCATTTAGTCAGGTGTCCCTGTAAATTTTTCACCCATCTGTAACTACATCACAGATTTAGTCATTAGAAGGTTGTATTTGTAATGATTCACTAGAGTAATCTACACTTTCACTCCCACACTCCTAACTGTACTTGGGACAGTGAGTAAGATTTGGTTGGAAAAGTTTACTGAAGCAAACGGGTACTCAAAGCACTTTGACAGTAGTTGGTGAAGGAGTTATTTATTTACATCTTAAGAACATATCCCCAGTGAAATGAAGACTCAAACCAGTGATGCTCTTCTTGTCCTTAACCTCGTACCATTTCAAATATCCAAAACTCATTATGGGGTCTTAGGTTTGTAAAATGTCCATTATCTAACTTCCTACAAAGCTCCACTGAACATTACAGAGTATATATGCCATTGTCATTGTGACGTCCTTAACAATATGCTAGACTGTGATATGCCATGGTGTTTTTAGAATCGCAGGACTGTTACCTTCATCTGCAGCCAACATGGGAGGTCATGGACTTTTAGTTGCATACTGGATGTGTGAACTTGTGTAAAGACATACGTTAGTTCTGCTCCTGAGCTGTGTAGAACCATCTGTTGATGTGATCGCACCACTGTGGGTGTCTCATCCAATCAATTGTGCCCCACAGCACATGGTGTAGAGGGCAGTGGTTACACAAGCAAAGAGTGACCCTTTTGTAGCACTGTCCTGCTGTCACCTTCCACCCCCAACACACACAACTCAGGTTGCCTTACTGCTCTCATCTCTCCAGTTTCATCCTGGTGTCTTCTTCCGTTCTTCGCCTCTCTTGTTTTACTTACTGGTTGCTTCCCTATTCCTTTGTCACTTCTCTTTGCCTTCTATTTTCTCTTCCTGTTTTGTTCTTTCACTAACTCTTTTTGTTTCTTCTTCTGTTTCACTCACTTTGTTTCCAGCTTTCTTATGTCCTTTGTATACCTCCTCAATTAATTGCCATTCTTTTGCTTCATCTCTAGCTCTCTCTACCCTCTTTTTTAGCACTCTGCTCTTCTGTCTGATGCTTGTTGTTGAAATTTTCTCTGTAATACCACTCTTAACCCCACACTCCTGTTAAGCTCCTATCTGTTGACACTGTGGCTGTCAACAGGTAAAGTACATTTTCCCCCACAGCCGAGCTCTTCATTTCACACTCTCAAAGAGACCCAAGCCCAGGGGACACCTCCTGCCTGAGGCACTCAACTCTCCACTTTGAAACTCTGTATGTGTGTGTAGGTGTGTGCGTACTGTGATAAAGCTAAGCCACCAGGAACCCTTTCTCTGCTCGCTCAGTGCCTGACCACAGAGAACTGGAATAATCTGGTTTCAGCTGCATCAGGGTTGTTGCTTGGTTGGCATGGAACATTAGTGGGTCAGTCGGGTCTCTTACAGGGCGACAAAGACATACATAGACAGACAAAAATGAAGAGAGAGAGTGAGATGGTGGAGGAGTATTGTGTGAATGTGTGCGTGCGTGTGTGTGTCTGTGTGTGGGAGGGGGGAAGGGGGGGGGGGGGGTTGCGGGTGTGATAAGGGGAAGTGTTATATCATAGACCTAGTATTATTGCTAACCACACAGGGGTTTCTCTGCCATTACATAGACCTACATTTCAAGCAACATCTATGACTTAATCAAAAATAAGTGGAGGTTTTCTCATGTATAACGCAATGTCATAACGCAAATCATCTGCTAGGTTAGTGCCGAATCAAAAGAACAACTTTCTTGCTGCACCAATTAATAGTCTTAAATTAACAATTGACCAAATTATTATATGTAATGTGAATGTGGGTCTTTTGTAGCGATGAACTTGCATAGAATCATCACCCTACTCAGCAGTTCCTCTCAGCTCTACTGGGCGCTTTAGCATCTCTCAGCTCAATGTTTCGGTTTTAAAGGCCACAACTGTACTGTTTTGTTTCACTCACCACTCTCATCAACCTCTTTTCCAGCAGCTGGCAGCTATTTTCGATGATAATTGGAACACGCAGTATTTCCCCTGACCGCTACAACTGTGCATTCTATGATTGGCTGAAAGAACCTTTAAACATTTGTATTATTGATTAGCTCAAAGCCACAGCTGAAATCTACTGAAAAAGGTAGCAATGCTTCTGCTGATCACCTTTGCTTAGTATTGTTGCCGTTGCCAGACATGACTAACACTTTTTGTGTGGCAGAGGATATTTCCTGGCAAAGACTACCTTTTGTTCCTTTAGGCTGCCACTATGGGTAAATAATTGTGGAAACATCTCTAGATGAAGACGATCAGTGTTAAACCCTTTAAGACTTTAAGGCATTTAAAGATTTATAATCTGACCTTTTTATATTTGAGTGTGTGTGTGTGTGTGTGTGTGTGTGTGTGTGTTCTCCCAATTTGATGAATAATCCTGCGCCCATGTGTATGTATTTACGTGGAAATGTATGCATGCACATGCAACCCAAATAGCCATTTTACACCGCTATTTACTCTGGAACATAAAACAAAACAGCTTCTTAATCCTTCCAAGGTGCGTGGCTGGCTCCCCTTGAAGGTTGTAATGCCCCTTTACTAGAGCAGTTAAAACACTCAGGCAATAATGTAAAAAAGAGAGGGGAAACGTCAAAGCACAGATCACACACACACATATAGTACTTGGCATTTGCTCAAAGCCGGTCAGGAAGTAGTGAAAACTGCTACTCCTCCACAGCAGGGCTGAAAGGGGCTTTCCAGGGCCGCTGGCCAGATTTTTATTGTTCAGGCTCTGAAAAACCTATTTGTTTATCTGAAAGAAGGGAGCAGCAGTCAAATAAAATAAAACGGAATGACAAAAATGTTGTATAAAGGTTAACTTGAGGCTACAGTAAGTTGTCCTTTCAGTTATATCAGCCTTTGCCCTAAATATTGGTCCTCAGCACAAACAACTGTTATCTTGTCAGGTTTATTATGTAGCTGTTTAGTGGTACACAAGTATTTTCATGTAATGTGTTTATTTTATTGTATAACTTTGCTCTAGATTCAAAGAGAACAGTGAAGGCCCCAGTACGTTTTCAACAAAAATCTTGTCAGATTGAAATGACCTTTCAGATGTTGACATCGGGGTGGGTTGAATCCTTCCAAAACAGACAATGCGACAATCATGCCCACTTTACGTAGTGATTAGCCAGGTGTGCAGAGGTGTGAAAGCAGGTGGGGTTTGAACTTCGATTTCACGGTATTGTTGGAGAGAGATCAAGCAAGCAAAAAAGATGCAGCCAAGAGGAGACTGCAAGCTTTTTGCTCCGCCTTCGAGTGTGGCCATTCGGAACAGACTTAAACAGATGCCTCTGAATCATACTGAAGCCTTAATGGAATATGCTGGTGGTTGTATATGTTTCAGCCTGTTAACTATATTGCACAAACATGACTAAGAATACATTTATGTATTAAAACAGTGCGTTGGTGGGGGCGTCTTGTTTAATGTGAGACATTTATTGTGAAAGGTAAGAACTGTTATGTGCTGTCTTTGACAATGTTGGATGCAGTAAAAAGGTTTACATCCATGTTGTTCTTATTATATAATCCTCAGATGTATGGGTGTAACTCATAACCCCCCGGCTACCATTATTTTGACCACCGACAACAGCACTGGGCTACGCCACATAATATTAGCTACAGTAGCTGTATGGGTAGTGGACGCAATGTAAAATTAGCAACTTAACTTTACGTTAGCTAGTGTTTATTGAAATGACATACACATACACTACCGTTCAAAAGTTTGGGGTCACATTGAAATGTCCTTATTTTTGAAGGAAAAGCACTGTACTTTTCAATGAAGATGACTTTAAACTAGTCTTAACTTTAAAGAAAT
>JAVQJL010096383.1:0-34790 GCA_036024295.1 Nannoperca obscura
ACTATATATATATATATATATATATATATAGATATATTGCACATCACGTGACATTTTGACATCTGGGATTAATCAGAGTATTGCACAAGCTCCTGACTCTGTCCAGCGCTCTTGCTCCTCTGCCAATTCCAGCCTGCTGGATCGGCTGCTGCGATTGGCCGAAGCGCCTGTCACTGTGATCCACAGCTGCCTCTCTGTCCCGTAGGAGCTGCTGCGCTCGTCGCAGGGCCTGTCAGAGGAGAGGGAGGAGGTGAGGAGGAGGCTGACGGAGGCCACGGACCGGGTCCGCCAGCTGGAGGAAGACCTGCTGGGAGTCACCCAGAGAGGCCTGCAAAAGGAGACGGAGCTCGATTGGTGAGTGGAGAAAGCGAACGCATGACCATCAGTCATCCATTTCTGTGAGGACATGACTGTTTACAAAGCTGTGTGTGAGGAGGATTTCTTCTGCTTCCTCAAGATCTTCATCATTCCACTTGTGTACATTGCACCCATTACATTGGACACAATTGTGCAAATCAAAAATAATAATTAAACTGAATATTCACCTCCCTGACGCAGGAAAACTTAAACGTAAGCTTAAGTTGGGTGGTATTTGTTAAATTATTATTTTAAATTATTAAATGATTGGCTCTTTACCTCGATGATGGATGTGACCAGAGAGGTCTCCTGAACTTGTCCACTTACAACAGCAGCATGAGGATTGGTTTGAAGATGAAAGCTGTACAAAAGTTATTTTCAGCGTTTTCTCTCACAGTCTGCGTGACCGTCTGAAGAAGCTGACAGCGGAGAGAGACAGCCTGGAGAGCCAGCTGAAGAACGAGAAGGATGAGAGAGACCTCTACAAGGTCAGAGAGAGCTCTTCACGGTGAAAAGGCTGGATAATTGAAAAGGTGCATTTTGACTAACTGTGTGATTCCGTCTTCATCCTGACCTTTGCGTTTTTCTTTTTCTCTGTGTAGAACCACCTGCGCAGCACCGAGCTGGAGAACACAAAGCTGAGTGCGGAGCTCCAGATGCTGAAGGCGGTGGAGCTGAACCGGGAGGTGACCATTGCCCAGTTCCAGGAGGAGCTGGACAGGCTCAGGGCCTGCGTTGCCCAGCGAGACAGCCTGGAGAAAGACCTGCTTGCCCACAAGGCAGACAAGGTAGTAGTGGTTGTTTAAAATGTTACCGCCTGGATCAACTAAACTAACTACTCAGCCAAAATATAATCACAAGTAATACATTGTTTGTCTATTATCTTGTGTGCACCCACACTGCACAGACACACAGTAAAATCAGTTAATCTATATATATAATTCCCCTCTATGTGTGTTTAGGCAGAGCTGGCCCGTGTGCGTGAGCACCTCCGTCAGGCCGAGGAGCAGCTTCAGGCGTGCAGGCAGCAGGCCTCCCTGCTGGCCTCAGAGCTCCGCGACTCAGCCAGCGCCCGTGACCACACGATGACCGAGCTGTACCGCGCCCGCCTGGAAGCTGACAAGCTCCGTGCCAGTCTAGCTGATGCTCAGGCCGAGTGCCAACGCATGGAGAGCCAGCTAGACCGCATGAGAAGCACTGCCCAGAAGGAAGTGGTCAGTGTCCACTTTACTTAATCTAATCTCTCTACCGCTTTCTATTCTGAAGAAAACTATGGAAAAGAAGTGAATTTTCACACTTCAGATGTTTTTTAAAATGTCCTCCTCATTTTCTTCTCTGCCAGGGTGTCGGAACAAGTGGAGAGATGACACCCAGCATGATGGTGGTGTCGGAGGCAGAGGCCGAGCTGCAGAGAGAGGTGGAGGAGCTGAAGCTCCGTCTTCACATGGCTGCTGAGCACTACAAGGAGAAATACCGGGAGTGTCAGCGCCTCCGCAGGCAGGTGGCCAAACTGAACACAACTGAGTCACAGGGGGTGAGTGCTGTGTAGCAGAACTGATTTGTGCCTAAACCAGAAGCAGTTACATTTTGTTGATCTAGTGTTGTTGGTGTTGTTGTTGTTGTGTCTATTTTTGCAGGAGCCTAAGAGAAATGCATCCACCGAGACAACACAGGAGCCACTGACCCCTAGTCCAGAGTCACCGACAGCAGGTACACACACACACACACACACACATCCAAGTGCAAAAATGTATTTGCATGTTGTTATGTTAGGAATTTGTCTTAGGTCCAAAATAAATGAATCCTGAAACACTTAAATTAGTTATGTAGTGATAGACATTGCACTTCCATTTTCTTGTTTGAAGATGTGTTGTACTTCTTATTCCCACATTGGTACAACATTGGTAGAAATACCAGATTTTCCACTAACAGTAACTTGAGTCGACAGTAATGCATTGCAATTGCATGACATACTGAACAGTAATTGGTGTGACTCACTTTTACTTGACTGGACAAAACGCTTCCTCTAACTATGCTGTAACTATCACACACTGATGTGCACATCTTAAAACAACAAGCTGATGGAAAATCTAAAAGCTTTCTCAGAAATGTAAGAAATAAATAAAACACTAATTAAAAACAAAACAAAACACTACCACTGATTTTTTTCTCCCCTGTGTTTTTTATTACCACTGTTATAAGAAAAATAAAAGGTGATTGTATTGAAATATCCATAATTAACACTTCATTTGAAAAGTTATTACCTGAATCAAAGACTCTCCTGCTGACTATGTAATATTCTGTGTCCTACTCTTACTTTGTGTGTTGAACAGGGAATATAGCTCTGGCAGTCCTACAAGAAGCCGCTGAGATGACAGTCACTCCAGAACTTAATAACAAGAAGTGCACACATGCTGATGCATACGTCAGCACAGACAAGGAAGAAAGGCAGAGTGAGAAAATGCCAAACAAGAGGGTCAAGTTGGAGGCTGAGGGAGAAGCCAACCAAGGAGAGAAAGAAGACAAAGAGAAAGAGGAGAAGAGGGACAGCCTGCCAGAGGAGAGCCTGAGGATGACCAGCTGGGTGGAGGTGGAGAACAAGAGGCCGAGCGCCGAAGACAACAGCCGGGCGGAAATGGCGGGGAAGGCCGAGGAAGCGAGGGGTGTTGCGGAGGAGCAGGCGCTGCTGAAGGCGGAGGGGCGGAGCATGGGGGAGGCGGAGAAGGAGCAGACGCGTTCGGTGGAGGAGGAGCTGGCGATGATGGAGGAGAAGTGGAGGGAGCAGTGCGCGATCAACGAGACGCTCAAACAGCGGCTGGCCAACGAGGAGGAACGATTCAGAGTAAGACACACACACGTGCACCAAACAGCTCAAAGCTCAGACCGTTGTGATTATGAGGACGTGCGAGTCAGCGGGCCGTAATCCCCATTAAATCAACGTTCCACTCCATTTAAATTAAATATTTTCTATCACTGGATGTAGTTACATACACAAAGAACTTGTGAGGTTGTAGTGAGTTTGTTATTGCTTAACAAAGGTTATTTTGTACCATATTCAACTTTAATCTTTAAACATGTCTGACTGATTTTATATTAAAAACAACTGTCAGCTCAGATATTTATGAACAGTGTTCTGAGCGCTTTGACCTTTAATTCTGATCATTCATAATTATTGAATAACCTACAAGTGTTTTACTTAGACTAAACATTTAGCCCATTAAACATCACAAAATAGTATAAAATTCTAATTCTGAATTGACAAACACCTGTGCAAAAAGATGTTACATTGACAATAAATAATAAAACAGAGAAAAGCAGTAAATCCTCACATTTGAGAGGGTGTAACCAGCGAATGTTAACTGAATGTTAACTTTAATTAATTATATAATAATTATTCATGGAAATTGATGTTGAGCCATTTTCTGTTTGATTAATAGGGTAGTTGTTACAGCACGGTGCAACATGTTCTCATAAAGCAGTCAAACGATGAGACTAACCTTTGCTGACTGAAGGAGACACGGTGGCTTGTGGCTGCACTTATAGACACACGAGCTGGGCTAACTGTCGGTGCAGGAGCGTTGTGTTAACTGGTTTAAATAGCAACAGTTACACTTGGTCACAGATTAGAAAATGTTCATAACAGTTTGCTTGAGCGTGCCACACCGTGCACACACAGCCACTGCATCCGTGCGTGCGTGTGTGTGTGTGTGTGTGTGTGTGATTCAATGCGAGCACTTGAGCTTGCCCGTTGCATTTTGCGTGCGAATGTCCGCAAAAGTAGCCACCCTACCGGCATTTAATCTCCATGAGTGAGTGTGTGTTTATCGGCGCTGTAAATAAGGCTTCCCCCGCTCCACCTCCAAGTCTTTGATAGAGTCTCCTGTCTGGGGCGAGTGCCCCGGGCCCCGAGCCGCTCTTAATGGCCCCGGAGACTGACAAGAGAGGCAGCTGCAGAGCGGCATGCTTTACTGCTGTTTACATCAGCCACCCAGAGGATGGAGGGAGGAGTGGAAGGGGGTGTGGGAGCGGGGGGCACAGAAATCCACTGTTGCAGAATCCCTTCACCTGAACTTAACCCTCTAATGCTGCGCCATAAATTTATGGAAGTGGGGGAGCGCGAGAGAGGACAAAGGGAGATGAAAGAGAATGAGGGGGGGATAGCGAAAGAAGCCAACAGGATTTAAGAGCAAAAAACACAAGACGGACGGACAGACATGAAGCAGAAAGAGAAAACCGCTGGAGAGGAGGGGATTTGGAGCCTTTGTAATGGGATGAAATGAAAGAAGAGCAGGCAGCTAGCCATGTAAACTATCCCACAGGGTCAGCCCTGTTAGAAAGTTAGAGATTTACTACGATCTCGCGGTCCGCTCCGGTCCGCCCTGGACACGGACCCTGTTTCTGTTAGCTGTGTGTTTTACAGTGAGCGCCACACATTTGACGTCGCTCCAGGTTAAATAAAACTCAACTGACCAAATATTATGTTCACATGCTTGACTGTGTGTATGCCTACCGATGTTCAGTTGACACAAATGGAGTGGAAATCCAACCTGAGAGCAGGGGAACGGGAAGGAAGGGAAGAGTGAGGCTGTAATGAGTTAGTATAGGTTAGTTTTTTGAGCTGAGACAGTAAGTCAGTTTGTCAATGGACAGAAAATGTATAAAGTGTCAACAATTTGGGTAATTAAGTAATTATTTATGAAGCAAAACCTAATAATCTATTGTTCCAGTTTCTTCGAATTGATTATTTGCTGCCGTTCTCTGTTTTGTATCCTTGTAAAGTAAACATCTTTGGGCTTTGGCTTTTATTTTGTTAAGACACTGCTGGGAACACTGATTTGTTTCACAATTTTATAGATGAATCACTTTGTTTCATAGATATTAAATGAATTATTTATTGAAAAAACAAACTGCAGCTCTAGTTTAGTTTCACCCCATAATGTTCCCTGACTGATGTTTGCGCCCCGTCCGCAGGTGCAGATGGCAGAGCGAGCCAGCGAGGTGACGGAGCTGAAACGCAACCTCGCCCAGGCCCTCAAAGACAAGGAGCAACTGCAGGAGGTAAACCTGCACACTATTTCTCTACATGGCTGGCTGTTCCCACTACAACAGCGTTACTCCTCAGCATGGGTCAGCTCTGTAGAGATGAGCCATCGGTGGATCGGTTCTTCACACTTGAGACGGGAAGATGAATTAAAGTTCTACTTTTATTTCAGAAAAGACGCCTGGTTTTAAACGACCGGAATGTGCATCCCAACACATATATCTTCTGTCGGTAGAAGTGTAGATAATGTGTGCGCTCAGTTGAAGTCCATAGCAATATTATCACATTCAATTATGAGCGCTTCAGTGCAGTGTATGAACTCCACTCCTTCCCTTTTCCCCACCACCCACTAATTAATACATCTATATCTGCTTCTACTCGCCCATTGGTACAGTGCCATTAGACAGTGCAAATGCCACACGACGTGTCTGTTTCACCTTCCCAACCCTGGTTTAAATGTTAAACCTGATAGCAGCGCACTAATGAAGTCATCAAGAGAGGAGGTCGGGGGGGGAGTAGCGTCTGGAAGGAGGGAACTGAACGAGGGAAGAGGGCGAGTGCCTCTATCAGCAAAGCCAGAGCAGAGGGAGCCAGAGTCTGACACCCATTACAGTAATGAGTAGGGTACTAATGCTGTTGCTTCAGATATAATCACAAAGGGCAGAAACAATGTAGAGGGAAACTTAACTTCCAACTGAAAATACTTAACTCCTCGTGTGGCTCCAACAGTGAAAATGTGCTTTGGAAGCAGCATAATGTCGACCTGTGCTAGTGGCGTTTACACACACAGAACATTTAGAACGCACAACAAAGATCTGTAAAGGAGGGTTGAAGAAAGAGCTCAACAAAAAAGAGGTGCATCTAAACATGAAGCAACATGTAAAAATAGATTCATTACTTTATATATATATATAGAGAGAGAGGAGAACTTGGAGTATGGAAAGTGTGTGTGTAGGATGTTGGTCCTTGCTATTTGTATGTTTTCAAAACTTGATTGTTTGGCTGGACAGAATACTGAGTAACAGGAGATATCCGCTTGAAAGACGCGTGAACGACATGTAGTTTATCCCTCTGAAGAACTGCGACACTCAGGGGTGGATCTCGTCTCCCCTCCAGGAGCTGCAGCGCTGCGTGTCCAGGCAGAGGGAGCAGGACGCGGGCGTTCAGGGTCCTGAGATGAGGCAGCCAATGGTGCTGCGCTACCCGCTGCCGTACCCTCAGGACCCCTCTCCTCCACCACTGGTGCCACAGAGGCCTGCTGAGTTGCAGTACGGCAATCCCTACTCCACTGACACCACAAGAGGTGGGAGGAATTCAGACTCTGATTAGGTCATTTGTTCACGTTCCTCTGGACTGTTCTCCTTAAGTTATATTTTGCGGTCGCCTGGAATAATAAGATCCATGCATTACGTTTTTTCTAGACCGGGTGGATGTTGCGTTGTCCCCTGAGCACATGTCCCGTCCGCCGCCCGAGGCCCCACCCTGCACCCCTCCCTGCGCACCACCAATCACTCCCCTGAGTCCGGGCCCCGGAGCACCGGGCTGGGACCGAGAGGTGGTCTGCATCCAGCCCTCCCGCACTACGAGCCCCCCCGAGAGCCTGGAGCATCCACCGGAGGAGCCACGAAATGTAAGTGCACACACACTCACTGCCACCAAACTGGAGTATCTGCATCGATCAGTGTCAGTTTGGCTCTCCTCAAAGATGGATTTCATGATGAAAACACGTTAGTAAGCTACAGTTTCATAATTGATCACAGCTTCAGTTTGATCTCAGTATGTCCAGATATCCTTCTGTAGGACTTTTAGAGCAACACAAACGCACGACACAACAAACGAACTGTAATCCCGCTGTTTGCCTTTCTTCCCTGTGTTTTCAGCATCCAAAGAATTGCTTTCACGGAAATCTCTCTCTCTGTATCTGGAGTGCTCCTCCTCGCTGAATGACGGGAATAGTGGCTTGCCCTTAAAAGACGGAGCTTTAGACTCATTTGCATAAAGCTCTAATTAATGTCACTCCCTCAGAGCTCAAGAGAGACGAAGATAACAAGGGCTTGGGGAGTAATTAGGGGGAGATTTGGCAAAGGGACAGACCTAAGATCAGTTAGCGTCAGCCGGATTATATCTTTGCTTGTTTGGGAGCAAATTGAATAGAGACCACGGAGGATTTTACCGTGTGTTGTTCCTGAAATAGAAACACACCTACACACCCATATCTTTAGTGGTCCAGTTTGAAGGTTGTGTTTGTGTTCACGTGCAGCTAGACGCCCATCATTTTCCATCCTTCTGTGTTGTTGTGTTTCATAGGCTGCTGATGGGGCTAAGCCATCCTGTGATCATCAGTCCAGTAGACGTAGTGAAACCAGGAGCAGCTTCTGCTTTGACTCCAGGTAGTGTGCCCACCCACACACATAAAAAATAAATAACTGTGATGGAACTTTTTTAAAATCAAAGCGTGTGACTGAAAGGCACATGATAAACAAAGAGAGGTTAGGTTTTTATTAAGTCAGTCAGTCCCTGTGCCAGCGGTGAGCCAAACAAGGCTCATCGATCTGTAGCGTGGTCAGCTGACTTCACAGAGTAAAGAGGTGGCAGTTTTCACAGTCATTGGTTGGCAGGTGCTATCTAAATACATTACATTTGTAATGTTACTAAATGTAACTTCATACATTTTTAGGGGTTTGTGACTTCCAAACTCAGAAGATGACTTGAAGACATCATTATGTTTGTATGTTTTATCTAGGCTCCATAAAGGAATCGTTTGACATCTTGGGGAAAAATGTGTTCATTTTCTTGTCGAATGTTACCACCGTCACATCAGTCCATTCAGTACGAAGCCCCGCAGAACCACGCCTTGTGCACACGGGAGGAGTTTGCCTCGAAGGCTTTCTGTGTGAAAGGTTTTCTGCCAGAAACGTGGTTAATGTTGTGAAACGGTCGCAGTTTGGTTTGGTTTAGTCGCCAGAAGTACGTACTGTAGTTCAGCGTTAACTTATTATTTGATCTTTTCCTAAACCTAACCAAAGTGTGGTTAGATCACGATCAAGTTTTGGGTTAAAATGACAAGTTCAAGTTCATCCAAATCCTGACCCCCTCACCATGTGGACTTTGTCGCTCTTTATGCTACATCACTTGACTTTCTAAAGGTTTTTCTGCCAGAAAGCCTACGAGGTAAACTTCTCCGGCGTGCACAACGCGTTGCCTTTACATTTCTGTCCGTGCATGAATGCAATAAAGAAATAAGACACACGTTTTTTTTGTTGGTTTGTTTTTTGACAAATGTAACAGCAGCAAAAAGGGTAGAAGTTCAGATACGTAACAAATTAAACAGTTGAAGCAGCAATTGCATCAGTGGAAGGGAAGTTGCATGTAAATACAACATATATATAAACATACATGCACTTGAATGTAACATGCAGAAGAAGTCAGTGTACACATTCCCACCAAACGTACACACCTCGCCGCGTCTCACCTGCCTCTAACCACCACCCTCTCCTTTCTCTTTGTCCAGGAGTGACGTTCACAAGCGCTGCCCGTTGTGCGAGGTGATCTTCCCGCCCCACTTTGAGCAGCGCAGCTTCGAGCAGCACGTGGAAAGCCACTGGAAGATCTGCCCCGTCTGCTCCGAGCAGTTCCCCCTCAACTGCCAGCAGCAGCTCTTCGAGAGGCACGTCCTCACGCACTTTGACGGCCACGTGCTCAACTTCGAGCAGATTGAATGAAGCACGCGGAGGACACATTCTGACATGCTGTAATGGGTAAATGTGTGTTAGTTCATTTTTATCGGGGGCTCGGTTAAGTTGTCTCGTTAATATAAAATCATTAGCACTTTTTTGCAATCTTTACAAAGGTTAGAAAGAATGTAGTCCACTTCAGAAAGGGAGCAGAGTTTGTCCTTTGGCGGCTACTCCACCAAGGTGTTTATTGAGTAGGGTAGCTTTCACCTTAATACACAAACTGGAAAAGGATCATTAACACTTGGGAATAGTGCCGTGGTCCTTGATTTTTGTATCATTTTTATGCTCATTTTTCGGCTTCAAGGAACTAAAGCACCGTCAATAGTGCATGCATTTATTATGTCTTCAAAACTACAACAATTACAGCTGTTCAAGCTAAAAGAGTGGATTGTAGCAGGAGCTTGAACCAGGGCTTTAAAGAAAAAAATCCAAAACATTTTAGTATGTTAATATCCCCGTTCTTTAACTACCCTGAACATTCCTTTATGGTGAGTGAGATTCCCTTGTGAAGCAGCCAGGACATCTCCATCTTTTAATTGTCCGTGTGATTTAAAGCTTGGAAAGGCAGAGATAAGTTATATATTTAGTTTGAAGTGCAGAGTGAGATCTGAATATGTGATGTCTTAAAGAGTCATCTCAGTGTGTATATTTTATTGAAGAATGGTGTGGTGGAGATTTGAATGGAAAGTGATCTTTAAATTCTGTTTTGCAAAGATGACAGATGGTTTAAACAAAAACAGCACTACGTTATTATGTATCTGCACTAAATAAGGCTTTATTATGAATGTACTGTACATATGAAAATAAGTATAGGATGTGGAGGGATTACTGTCGAGACCCTGCCTCCCCTCATCGTTACTTCTTATGTTTTAGCGGTGAAAGAATGACAGACCAATGATGTTTTACTTTGTTCAGTGGGTAAGAGGCTGGGCTGGTCTCTATTGAGGAGATACTGTAAAATGTTTTAGGGAAATAGACTGCAGGGCACTAAGTTACAGACACTTGTTGTTATGTACTTCCACGTTTTAAAGTTAAAACTGAAGAAAAAGTCATTGCTTTGTGTGCTGGTCCACATCACGAGTGAGTGTCATTTATATGTGTGTCCCCACAGGTCTCCATGCCACCGCTTGTCTATTTTATGTCACAAAGTGACCCCTGACAGTGTTGTATTCAGGCTTTTTGCACATGCCCGGTAATCACAAGGCAAATGTGTATGTCATGTGTCCCAACGCTTTTCAAGTGAGAATGTCTGGACGGTGGTTTAAGTGTGCACTGCAAAGATCTTTATGAATAAAGTCAGCTTGTCTAAATGCAGTTAAATTGTAATGGGTGCTTTTTATTTGGGTTAAAAGGGGAAGAAAAACAATGTGACCATCAGTCTGAGCTACAGAGCTTTTTACTTTATTTTGCGGGTTTTTTTTCATTCATTTCCTGTTTACATTTAAGCAGCTTCTCTTTTATATAGAAAGACAGTTTGACATCATTTACAAGTTACTCTGCTCAGAACCTGTTGTCCCCCCATACAAAAAGGAAACAGTGGTCTCCACATTACATACGAAAATATAATTTAAAAGCACTTGACAACAGACACGTTACAATACATTCACTGTACATGGTATATTGAAACCCCTCCCTCATCTCCTCCTTCTGCACACAGCCTCCACTCCTCCTCTCCCAGTAATACTGCAATTGGCCCCTTTGTAAAGCTGAAACTATTGCCATGGTGACGGCGGTGTCCGTGAGGCGCTGATGGTTTTACGAGTGTTTGACAGAGCTCCAACGGGAGACTTTGTCTCCGTCTGTCTCCTCTCTGATCCCAGCTACGGAAACTCTTCCCCTCTGCTGAAAGGCAGGAATGAAGCTTTTCTATCACGCAAACTATCATCTCAGGGTTACTTTCATATTTTTTAAGTCCACAGACGTACTTTGAAACGGATACCAAGAGTTTAGAGATCTTGGTATACTTATAGGTGGACATGGATGTCTTTCAGGCCACATTTGTGCTTATTTGTCAGGTAGCACACTACTTAAAGGCTTGTAAGTACAGTACAGTCGCATGGTAATTACTATAATCAGAAAAGGATATTAAAAACAAATGAAGGGGTTAAATAATTTGTCTTTAACCGCTTAAATAAATTAGGGGGTTAAAAAAATGAAGAAATAAAATCTGGTATCTGCCTTGTAAAGACAATGTAGAAAATGACGTGTTATCAAAAAGTCTATTTAGAAAAGGTCTCTTTGCCATGCTGACCCAGTGGTTTCCATGGCAACAGCAGCTTGGAGGACAGGAGGGTGTGCGCGTGTCAGAGGTCACTGTACCACTCAGACGAACAAAAGAGAAAAAGCTCATTGCTTCGAGCATTCTTCTGCAGAATAAAAACGTTGTGCACGATGAGGGAAATTATGTCATGAGTCAATGTGTCTTGGCACGCGGCGCTGCACCGCTCCGCTCTTGTTTTTCTAAAGGCAATGATATGAATGAGGAAATCTCAGTTGGGGGGGCAACAAGTTGGCCATTGCTACACTACATGACGCAACACTGCCAGTCAGCCGACCAGCCATCCTGCTCCACAGGAGTCGAAACCAGTGGCCCGGCACAGAGCACGTGGCTGAAACACACAGAATACAGTAACACTCTATAGGCTGATGACTTGGATACTGCTGAAAACACACGCGCGCGCACATACGACGCTCATACACATCACACACACATACAGTACATACAATGAACTGGAATGCTCTTGTCTACAACACACACAAATGACAGGTTGTAGGTGGTAATCTCTTTCAGATACACATCCGTCCTCTTCTTCCACACATTACAGAGGGCATGCGTGAAAACATTCCGCAGATGTACATCCACCCATCCGCACACTTCGGAGGCGCGATGAAGAGGATAGTCGTTGCCGCGCGTTTGGCGACCTCCAGGGCGACACCGTTACAACTGCCTTACCCACCCCCTCCCACCCTCCCCACCCCTCATCAGGCACATGGTATGGTCAATGTTTGGCAGTGGAGAGCTGTTGGCAACAATCATGAAAAAACGAAAGAAACAACAATGACCTTGGCAACTGGAATACAGTATGACGCTTGACCCACTTTCACGGCTAAGTCTCCGGAACACAGCTCTGGCGAACACTGAGCAAACACTGGAGATATGAAATACGGAGATGGCTCCCCTGTGGGGATGAAATGTTTAAGATATGGATTACAAGGCCCGGGCCGTGTTCTAATACGTTCAGCGTCCCTTCCTGATCAACGGTACAACAACGCACACGATTCAGAGTGTGTCGTGTTCAGCGTGTGTGTCGTACCGAAAAGGCGTATTAGCTCCTGATCTCTAGGATGTGGTGAGAGAAAACCTGACTCTCCAAACCTACAGTCCCGCCAGCTGTTTCACCTCGCCCTCCGAGGAAACAAAACTGGCCGTGTCAGCAAATAAGGAATGAAAGGAACACTTACTGATACATAGAAAAAAAACACTATCTAAAACACTAACAAAAATATATAAAATAAAGCTTGAAAGTTGAAGCTTAAAAATAAAGTGTAACTATTTATGTATATGCTCATGAATACTTTTATATATTTTTCTGTACACATACATATCTGTCTATTGTTTATATATCAATATATCTATTTAAAGTATAACTTAACTCTCGCACTTAAACCCCCAGAAGTCAATGACAAGGCACAGACCTAAGATCAGCGAACAAACAACTACTGAACTTAGATCAGCACTATTGTCAACTTCATCCCGCTCACAGACGAGCGGGAAAAGGGGCAGGGCTTGGTTGCACTTCCTGTTTCACATCTTCTTTTACGTTTCCTCTCCCTCTCTTCTTTCATATTGTTTGTTTTTTTGTCTTTTCTTTCTGTTGTTTTTTACAGTTAGCACCGTATGTAAGTCAAACAATATTTAAAAAAAAAAAAGTGATAGCATATGCGAATGTGCAAATGTACAACAATAAAAATACTACAAAGATACATTTTTTTCCTCAAAAATACAAGTGATATAACATGGATAGAAAAAATATATATGACGCAATTAAACAAAAAGATGAAGAGAAAAAAAAGGAAACAACTTAAAGCATGCACTTGATCCTTTAGTGTGTGGGATGGGTATAAAAGGGTCGGGTAAGGAAAGTCAGGATAGGGCTTTGTTTGGGGTAGTTGATGGGAGTGACCGCGGGCTCTAGCCTTGAATCTTGCGCAGGATCTCAGTGGAGACGGGTGGGTGGAAGTTGATGGTGTGGTGTCTCAGGCCCTGTGAGGTCTTGTAGCTCTTGCCGCAGCGACACTTGAAGGGTTTCCTCACACGGATCTGCGTGCGGTGGCCATTCTTGGCGTGGTACTTGATACCGTTGACATTCTGAAGAGTGGAGAGGAGATGCTTTATGAAATGGGAGAAGGGTTGCGAGTACCTCATTTACACACAAGCCCCATGTTTGACACGCGATATTGACCATGCAGTACAACCTGTGTTTGACCCTTCCATACCAGCGGTCAAAGGTCTGCAACTATAGCCACAGCATTAAAACAAATTGTATAGAAATGTCCTAATCAATATTTTTCACAAATCCAGATTCAGCTGATTTATACACATTATACAGGACACCCCAAATATGACACACTTTACGTAACAGAACAACCTACCAGCACCTCCAAAGCTCATTAATTAACACGTTATATCTTCCTTATATCACGACAAGACTCCAGGAAGCCACAGTGAATCTTGGCGTCACATTGAGGTTGCCAGGCAACCAGCAGATCCAGGTAGTCATTGAACCCGGCCAAGAAATAGTCCGGCACATAACCGTCGTAAAACCAGTCATTTTTTACACTTTGGTTTTTATACAGACTAAACAACTATGTGTTAATTTGTGAACTTTAGAGGTGATTCTGTTTCCCCATTTCCAGTCTTTATGTTAAGCTAGGCTAAGCTAATGTCTTCTGGCAGTAGCCTTAACACAGATTAGGATCCTGAACCTGCAATCAAGTTTGGGAAATATGAAAAATGTCTATTTGCTTAACAGATTTTGCCACTTGTATTTAAAATGGTCACCACAGTGTTTACACTAGAAAACATGGCAGCGTGACAGGACTCTTCATGAATAATAAATTCAACAAACAAGTTCAAGAACTTCAGAGATTGAGAGGAGAAGAATATAGAAACCACCAACAACCTCTATCATAATGTGATTATAGCTTTATAATCATTATATTGTTAATATTTGTTCATGTTATTTTATTGGATTTATTGGATGATGTGGCAGTTGCTAATCTTCCTGGGGTCCACACGAAGCTGAACAATGTCAGACCTGCATCAAACCCTGGTGAGACACTGCGTAGACAAGCCAGGTTGGATCACACAAGTGGACTCTTTCAAATCAACAACAAATGTGACTTTATCTCACGTCCGTGTTTTGGTCTGAAAAGGGTAGAAGAGAGTAATGTTCCCACACTGTCCATTAGCCAAAGAGCATGGACTTCAGGCTGAATGAGCTTTTTGTTACAGCTGTAATATAAGTCAACCAAAGCAAATATGCCATGATATATTTATCACTGTTCCCAATCACGACATTCTGGATTTATAATGTGCTTTTTCAAACATTATGTCCAGACATGTGATACTTAGACAAAAGCTCCAGTGTGGACTCAGAAACCAGCCTTACCTTGTATCTCTTCTTGCAACCGGGGACGGGGCAGGCGAACGGCTTTTCCTCTCCCCCGTTCATGCACATGGAACTGAGGATGGACTCAGAGCTGATGGCGCTTTCTGTGGTCCACGACTCATCGCTGTCCGACTCCTCGTAGTCTACCTCCTCCTCATCATACTCACTGCCTGGAGGCACAATGGAGACACGCAGAACAGAAAAACGCTAGTCAGACGAGATTAAACTTCACTTTTTATTAATACTTTTCTCTATATTCTGCTCCTACTTTGATTCATTAGCAGCCCACATGTCACTGAAAGAACTGCTCAGACAAAACAGCAGTGGTGTGCATGTGTGTATGTGCTGCTGTGTGTGCCTGTGAGTCAAAACACAGGGGTTGGCATCGAGAAAGAGATCATTAAGTGGGAGTGATCCCCATTGCTCAGCCTGGAAAAAGTGCTTTGCTAAGAGCAGAACATTTTCCACTCACATGCGCACACACTCTCTCTCACACACACACACACACACACACACACAGACATCCACATACCACATTACTGAAATGTTCATGCAACACACACACACTCACACACAAAGGCCCACTGACCCCCCACCATCTCACAGGAAATGCTGCACCTCAGCATGAGGAAATGGATGGCACCCTGGCACATGTCGAAAGAGGGCGTGTGCGTGTGCATGTGCGTGTGTGTGTGTGTGTGTGTGTGTGTGTGTGCGCGTGTGTGTAGCCTTGCTGGTGTATAATCCCAGACCTAACACTACGTTTGGAACCATTTGGGCTGGAATTGGACATCTGCTTCTGGGCTGTGCAACACACGGCCCCATGCGAACACACAGCGTGACAGCTGCTATGTAATTAGCAGAGTGTTGACTGGTCTGCTCACTGCAGGGGCCACCAAGCCCAACACACAAACAACACACAAACACACACACACACACACACACACACACAGCAGTAGACAGTGGTTGGGGTTTTAGTCTCTTCCACTTTCCACTTTAGAAGAATATTTTATTTAGGATTAAAACATTTTAGGAAATATTTGCATGAAAACGTATCCACTAACTACAAAATAACATTTTTGAATAATTAGCATTTTGCTTTACTGAATTAAAGGTGAGCTGGCTCGTGCTGTCTTGGCAGATGAAGTTTTTCTGCTGAGTCACCAGGTGTGAAATGAGCTGCGTTCCATTTACATTACACATATTTGTATTTGCTCATCAGTAGGCTGTCTGAATTAGATGAACAGGTTCCTGATGGCACAATCATAACTGTACGCTGTTTCTGTTAAAGTCAGCAGGGTTCATCTGCATTTCAGTTTCAACACCCCCATTCACTCAACAAGTATGAGCAGTTCGTCTTTCTGCATCTCGAACACACATTTCAACACACACACACACCTGTCGTACCTGTGGGTGTGCTGCTGCGGAAGGAGGAGGAGGGGGTGATTGGGGGCGTGACGGGGGGCGTCAGGTTACCGCTGGTGTGGCGAGGAGGCGTGGCCGTGCTGTTTCTGGACACTCCGCCAGTGATGGACAGGGACAGTTTGGGCGTGGCCTTCTTCTTCATGGTCTCCTGCTCCCTGCGCGCCGCATCCGTCATGAACCTGACGGCACGCAAAGGGGGCGTCATCAGTAAATCCCATGAGAAGGAAAACTCCCCGAGCCTAAATCGCACCAACAAACCTCCCTGACAGTCAGCTTGAACACCAAACATCATTTAAAGAAATACATCAATATTTTAATCCATTCAAAAGTTTCCCTTTTATTATTATTTACAACTTAAATGTTACTTCTGGTTTATTCCAACTCACCGAGTTTCATTTGCCATCTTTTCTGTCAGTTATGATAACACTGACCAACACAGGGACATTGGTACAACAAAGTCTGATGGGTCAATAAACAAGTAGTGAGACGATCGGACTTTGAGATAAAACCGGTAGTAAGTGCATCTGAAATATCTGTAAACCACCCCTTAGTATACATGTACGACTATGGCAAGTGCATTAGGGGAAAACTGAACCAGGAAGTCAGTCTTGATGGATGTTTACGACCTCCTGGGACTGTTTGGGTAATAATCTTACAAATTGGTCAGAACTACAAAAGTATGACCCCAGTTCAGTTGTGATTAACTGGAATTACACATTAATAAATCCTATTTACTGTAGTATTCTTTATATTCTATTTTTTTTGTTTGTGCCTAACTTTCTAAATTTCTCTATAGTTGCTATAATAGGGGCCTTTAAGGTTTCATCTCATCTAATTATGGCAGATCTGTACACTGGCGCTATGAGAGGGAAGTCTGACAAGACATGATTGAGCTGCTGAATGAACTGCCTCTTTAAATATGCAGTCATCACAGCATTGTACAATAAATATAGATGACATTTACAACCTCGCCGCATGAACAATTACCACAGAAAACAAACCTCACCCTCTCTTTCTCCCTCTGTTTTACCGTTATCTTTCTTAACGTTGCGCCTTGGAGTGATTTAACGGGGGTTTGAGTGGGACGCGACACCATCGGTTCACCACACGAAAAGGCCGCCTTTGGCCGTGCCGTTTCGCAGCGCAGGGAGTCAGGAGTGATTGTCTTGTGTGGTTTTCTGTGCTGGTCTGTGGATGAGTCGCTGCTCTGTCTATGGGAACACTTCAGTGATTTGAGCCTCTCTCCGCAAGCCACATCCGCGCGTGCACACACACGAACAGACTTTCACTGGTGGAGCAATGCTGCCCCCTGGAGATGGACACCTTTGGTCGTGTGTGTGAGTGTGTGTGTGTACCTGTTGATGTAGCTTAGGGCCAGATAAGTGGGCTGCTGTTGCTCCTGCTTCTCCAGGACCCGCGGATCTGTGTCTGAGAGAGAGAGAGAGAGAGAGAGAGAGAGAGAGAGAGAGAGAGAGAGAGAGAGAGAGATTAATCACTGCTCTGCACTGCACTGGGAACATGTTGCGTGAATACTCTCAGTAAGGAGCTGACTCATACGTCTATTCTTCCTGCCAAACTGGCTGATAGATTACTGAATGTTTCTTACACTGTGTTCTCTGTATTAGTCCAAAGTATGTGAGAGCCTGCAGATACATTTCGGATACTTTCATAAGCGGCGCATTATTACGCCAGCGCCAAGCCCTCTGTAATTTACTAGCAATGCCTTTCCCAAAGGGACCCATGGCTGCTTAATCATCCCCGGGGATTCTGAATGTGGCAAAGAAGAAATTTGTCTGAGAGTGAAAGAGCAACATGGAGGTTGTGATGAATGTACACAGTGTATTCCTTGAAACACACACACACACACACACACACACACACACACACACACTTTTTCCAGTTGACTTGCTAAGTCAGTAACACTACAGTAGGCAACTTCCACTGCCTGAGGGAAGCAGCGTTAACTTCAAAGCCCCACCTCCCACCCCCTGGAAAACAGGAGCAAGTGTGCATGAAAACACTGCGGGTGGGTGCATCTCTGAAGTACCAGTGCCATCAAGCGTTCAACAGGGGGAACATTCAGATGGATCCAAGCTAAAACACTAGTAGTTTTATGCCATGGCGGGCATGACTATGTCTGTGTGTATGTGTTTGTGTGCGTGTAAGCATAATTGCAGCTTTATATGTAATGGCTAGCAGATGTATTGCAATTCAGATCCAAGAACTGGATCATCTCTGCGCAAAAATTTACAACACACTCGCGGACGCTCCCTCCCACTAATCCCAAGTGTGTGTGTTGGCCTTCTTAGCCCTTCGGTTTTCAGGCTTTCACACCTCGTAATTAAAAAAGAATGCAGACGTCCCGCAGAGCAGGAGAACACCACGGAGACCAGCAAACAAGAAAACAACCTGGAAGAAGAGGCTGCTGCTGTGTAGACCAGAGTCCTGTACATGTGAGTGTAAAAACAGGCTTGGTGACAAAAAAAGACAGCAGCAGGGTTCATCCATAAACACACACGCAGGCTCACACACAAACACACACATCTGAGGTGGTCCACGGAGGTGGTCTTTGACCGCCTTTTATAGTTGAGTCTTAATAATCCTACCTGCTGCTCAGATGAAGAGACCAGATCTCTCTGCACACGTATGAGCATGCACGCACGCACACACACACACACACTACTCGACCTACATCACTGAGAAGGCTGCGTCACGAGCTTGTCCAAGTGTGTTTTCCATGTCACTATATATTGGTGTGAGGTGATGATATTACAGGGTGGACTACTGAGGCACTCTGAGGAGATTTAAAGACAAGAAAACTTTGATAAAGTAAATGTGACCCAATAGGAAGCTCAGAAATGTATCACCTGACTGTAATGGAGCCCTCAAGACCAGGGAAACAACTTATATCTCATTATTACAACAAACAAAATCTATCTGATAATATCTTGTCACTATGCTATTGATTAAGCAACACTATTTTTTTTTCTATTAGCAGTTAATCTGACCATTATTTTCTCGATTAAGTGATTAGTGGTTTTGGCTCTAAAGTGTCAGAAAATAGTAAAAATGCTTGCAGTGGGTCAAATCTGCAAAAGTGTTGGTTGTGTCGAACCAACAGTTCAAAATCCAAACATATTCAGTTTACTACCATATTTGACACAGAAAAGCATGAAAACCTAGAAGCCGGAACCATGCTTATTTTCTTCCAAAAGGTATTTAATTTACAACACATAACTCAGAGGAAAGCTGAAAGTGTGTCCAAACTTTTGACTGGTACTGTACAAGGAGCTCAGATTTTTTGCTTTTACATGAGGTAAGTGTGTGCATGTGTGTGTTGAGAAGGGGGGAGGTGGGGCGTTGGTGGAGTAAATGGAGTAAGCCAGGTGCAGAGAGAGAGAGAGAGAGAGAGAGCTGCAGTAAATGTTCACCGGCTTTACGACTTCCGCTCACCTAACAGGACAGGAAGCTAACACACTGCTGATCCTGCCGCAGGAGCAGGATGGGACCTGCACGCGCACACATGCACACACACACACACACACACGCACACACA
Organism: Nannoperca obscura; assembly: GCA_036024295.1. NCBI lineage: Eukaryota > Metazoa > Chordata > Actinopteri > Centrarchiformes > Percichthyidae > Nannoperca > Nannoperca obscura. The sequence continues at coordinate 19,789 of JAVQJL010096383.1, forward strand.
CACAGAAACAGACACACAGTAAGTTACGTAAGTGAATATCAATTTTCACTGATTTCATTTGAAAGTTTTACATTTAACCTGAACAGTGCACTCCTGCTCTGTGTTTTCCATCTGCGTGTATGCGTGTGTACATGTTGCTGTGCATGTGTGCTGTATGTCCGGGACATATCAGAGTCTCTGGGGTCTATAAATATCTCACTAGTTAGCATTCCTGTCATTAAAAGCAGCAATCAATCAACAGCAGCTCCACTCATTTCAACGCAGACATCCATCCCTCACCAGCAGTACACTGCTGCCCCCTGCTGAACACACACTGCTTGCATGTGTCCACATGTATGTGCACATGTGTATAGGACTGTGTGTTTGTTGAAACCAGGCCAAGAATGCATGGTTTGTTTTGCAGACTGCTAATTAAGCCACAGAGAGCATTTTAACGTGTTTCTAGAGCAGCAGGCAACCGGATGGAGGGAGAGGAGGAGGAGGAGCGGGGGGGGGGTGGGAAAGGCAAACTTCTCTGTAATTACACCTCCCAGTGCTTGGTGGGGCGCTCGGGCCCTGCGACTTCCGAAAGGCAAACTGTGTGACTGTGTGGATGTGGATGTATGTGTGTGTGTATGTAGCGTGAAAAGAGAGGGTCTGCAGTTTCCAGTTTGGGATGCCAATCCACTAATTGCCCCGCTACACCCTGACAGGTCATTTGGGAAGTATGGTGAACACACTCTCTCACATGCACAAGCACACGCCCCTTCCCGTGTCACACCTCTGAAAGTGGGATGGGAAACAATCTGGCAACTAGGCCTGGGCTACATGATTTAAATCATTATTATGATATGGGTATTTTCTGATATTTATTCACACCTCAAAATGGAAAATGTCTAAACATTTACATATAAAAAGAGCTAAAACAATTAGTCATGACAAAGCAAATATTTCGATTGTGAACTAATAAGTTTGTAAGATTCCATAGTTTCAGCTCATTGTTATTGAGAATTTGCTGCTTTTATCTGTTATATCTCATTGTAAACTAAATATTTTTGCATTTTGGACTGTTGGTCGGAGAAAACAAGACCTTTGAAGTCGTCACCACAAACTTTAATAAATTGTGATGGGCAATATTTTGTATCTTATGACATTTTACAGACCAAACAAATAATCAATTAAGAAAATAATCACCACATCAATAATCGAGACTCATTTTAGTTGCAGCCCTACATATAAAATAATCAAGTGCATGTTCAAACCAACAAGCTGTTTTCCACTGTCGTGCATTACATGAGACCAAAATATCCAATATTATCGGTTGGCTTGGACAACAGAAAATTGCAAGACATGATAACTGAAAATTACTTTCATTATTGTTTTCATCTTGTTTAATCTTTCTGTCTATGAAATGTCTGAAAGCAGTAAAAAATGTCAATCACAGTTTCCCAGAGTCAAAGGTGGCAGCTTCAAGGGCCTTGTTTTGTTTGACCAACTGTCCACAACTCAGAGATATTCATTTTACGGTCTTATCTGAGATGATGGAACCTGTGGAACTCGTGCATTTTCCCTTGAAAAAGGATCCTAACAATTACCAAAGTAATTAAGCAGTTACCAATTATTTAGATCAACTCGAAGATTAATTGACTCATCATTTCTGCTTTGAAGATCATATCAGCCATAAAATGATTTCACCTGAGAGTCATTAAACAATCATTTTAAATTGTTGCTCTGCGCTACTGGCAACATCAAAGAATGCCAAGGCTCCTCCTGAGCAATGCAATTATACGTCTGTTCAAAAAAAGGTAACCACAGCAGGGAAAGGGGTTTTCCTGCCTGTTAATGACAGACAGGTAAAAACTGCTTCACCATATTGTGTTTGCCTTTTCTTTGAGCCAGACCAGATAAAGAAATAGGCCTGTGGGCTGAATGATGACATATTAAATAATGGTTAGTGTAGGTTAATTATCAGCATGCTACAGCAGAGCCTTCAACCCAGTGCTGACTCCTCATGTTAAGCCACAGCTCAGCCTTTGTTTCCAGCTGTAAAACCATATCCAAACTAAATTCTGTCCAAACAAAGCTGAGGTGTTTGGGATTTCCCTCTGCTCGCCCCCGTATTTTTCCTTTCTTAGCGTTCTCTTTCAGATCTCTTCCCCACTTGTAACCTCTACCGACCTTCCCCTCCCTCCCGGCTCCTCCGCGTTGAGATAAGAGGCAGGTATGTGCTTGTGCAGGTGAGAACACAGGACACAACGCAGCTGTTGACACAGGCAGACGAGCCTGACATCATTACATTCCTCAGACCTTACCTAGAGTCACCACACAAAGACAACAACCGAACACTGCGCTAAACACAGTTCATCTAAACCCATTTCCTCTTGCATTCAGCTGTAATCTAAACAGCACGGGTGTGGGATGAGGTCAGCACTGAAGACTCACACATTACCCAACGGACGGGCTCATCTGGTTTGTTTGCTGCCAGCTATTGTATGCTGTGTCAGAGGAGGCGGGAGTCCAAATGAGACTAGTTGAGATCATTGAGGTACCCAGGTGGCCAAACCAGAGACTTTTTGAGGGGATATGAAGCACTTAGGGTTTCCTACCACAAGAGGGCGGCACAGTCTATGGTAATCACCACATTACTAGCACAGGCCTACACTGATTCCTGCACCCTGACCCTCACTGACCTGGCTCACTTTTACTGCTATTTATGTCTGATAGCACAAGGCTGCTGCCACCTCTGGATTATCTGATTTATTGTTAGTGCCTGCTTCTTCATAATCTGTTTGCACACTGCAGGACAGACTGAAATCACAGCAGTGTGTTATCTACAAAGCCTCAAACATCTTATCTGAAGTCTCACGTGAAGGAGCTCCGAGGATCAAACTAGCTTGTCTTTTGACTGCTTGTTGATCACACGCTGCTGCACCATTTCAAAACAAATAGGGGAGCTAAATGCCACTGCTCACCCCACTCCTCTCCCTCACTCTCACCTCAGTCCCCTCCATCTGTCACACTTACCCCTGTGGTAACTGAATCTGCGAGCTGTATTGATTGGACTATGTCCGATATTGACGCCGCTGATGACCAGCAGAAGCGAGCAGAGGGGCAACTCATTAATCCAAGTGATCTGACTGGTTAACCGCCATTCAGTTCAGCTGACGGTTGAGGTCAAAGGTCAAGCTAGGGAGCCAGATGGGGCATATATCAGTGTCTGTGTGGGGTTTTGGCTGTGTGTCTGAAAAGACAACGTCTCTTCCTGCATCTCGGTCAGTTTATACCCTTTAATTTGTTTACTGGTTGGTTTGGGGGAAACACCGTGGTCTACATAGCCACAGGTTAAAATAAAACATCCATTCACTGTATTAATTTCACTTGGTTTGTTTGCAAGTGATCCGTGGAGCATACGGTAGCATGAAGAGTGGTCCACACCACCACCACCACCCACCAACCACACAGCTCCACTTTCTCCTCACCCACAAGCACAGTCAACCAAAACCTAACCTAAGCCCCTTTTTAAACATCAGCACAGCAGTCCCGCTCCCACGTGTGATGTGACATCACGCGTCGGGTGTCCTCACCACAGCTGGCGGCTCGGGAGCGCTCTTTGTTAGCGAGACAGCAGGTGTGCGATAACTCGACCAATATACTGCCCCCAACCCCTGTAGAGGCAGCCAGTTGCCATGGAGACTGGCTCAATGGAGCATCCATTCCACCCCACCACCCCCACCCCACCGCATCAAACGGCCTCCTGAGGATGGATACACGCCACAAATAATGATTAGCCCACATCAACTTTGTTACAGATTTTTGAGTGTTGTGGTGGTTCACGGCTCCTTAGATTCTACCATAATGTAATTTGCTATGTTGGATTATAGGTTAATCTACCAGAGTCTATTACTTGCACAAATAGTATTAAATATGTAACAAGAATTATATTGCAGGGTACTAATTTGACTACACCCGAGGGTTCTATCAGTGCAGTAGCAATAGCTATGAAAAACTAAGCAATGCTAATAGATTTAATTAATTATTAATTATTTTATTTACTGCACCTGCATCCAAGCGAGAGGCATCTCTGCAGGTACTGTGATTAACAGTGCAATTAAAACATAATATCTATTTTGCTTTTCTCAAGGGGCTACGTTTGTCACATGCATGGATGGCAAAACATTCAAGTTGATAAATGTATCAATTACCACCAACAATGACAACATTTTTGTAGTAAAGCACTACTTGTGTCCTTATTACTTAGCAATAATTAAAAAAAACGTGCATCATGGTCATACTTTGTTTACCTAGTAACTATTTTGTCTGTCTAATGTCAAATTGTGTGTAAACTGATAATCAGAGGGTTTGCTGTTAGATGAAAATCTAATAAGTGGTGCAACAAGTTGAAGCCTGTGCATGTGGAAGATAATCCAATTATGTCATTTCATGTCGGCCACAACTTGGTTCATCTGACACTGTGTCAATGGTTAATTAAGTGACACCGACATCATCGGAAAGCGTTTCAAAAGGTGATGTCTCGCCGCGTCGAGACACCTCAGGTGACAAAAGCGACAGACTTCTTGGGTGCTCAATACACAAATGGTGCGAGAGGAGCCCCGGCTGCCAGGCCTGGCAACGTACACACACCGACTCCTCCGCAACGCTAGCTGTGAAACCGCTGCCTGGTCGGAATGCTAGTTACACCTACGAGACCTATGCGGCCCTCGTAGTCGAGTTACCGCTGCAAAAGGTAACTATCATAGCTAATGCAATATAAAACAAGCCGGTCACTTATTTTACAGAGAAGCCGCGTCGCTTTAAATAATTAAAGTCCCGTGTTGCTGAATAGCTCGCACTCCGACGAGCCTCGACGGAGAGCGAGCAGCAGGAATAGCGGAACGCAAAGCCGAGCCTGTACGCGTTCAGCTAACTAGCTAGGACGCACGCTAGTACCAGCTAGCTGCCTAGCTCCGTCTCCCCCCTCTGGCCCGACTCACCGATGTGATTGTCCTCGATGTGGACGATGAGCTCGGCAAGAGACTCGAACTGGAGACCGCAGCCCCCGAACCTGCAGGAATTGGAGAAGAAAGAAGCAGCGGCGATGCCCGTCATGTTTGCGGCGCTGGTGCATTCACCGGGTAGAGAGGGGTCCGGGAGCCGGGATGGTGAACGAGGAGGCAGAGTCTTCGGGTTCAGGGTGGGAGCGCCGCAGAGCGCGGAGCGGCGGAGCAGACACCGGGCGGCCAGACAGGGCAGCGGCGGACGCAGCTGGGAGGCAGGCGGGACGGTGGGGGTGGGGATGGGGGGAGGGCTGGCTGGTGGCAGCCTACGTCACGACCTGCCTACCTGTAGGGATCTGTGCCCCCGAGGATTTGACCGTGACATTATTATTATTGACACCAAGCACACCTAAATGAATCAAAGTTCATTCTTAGCACATTTGCATGCATTATATTGAAGCAATAGCCTACACACAAAAGCACTCTAGAAGAAGCCTAACACAAAACATAAAGGAAAATTGTGTAGATGATCATCTGCACTTTTATCTTCATTTTAAAATATATACGTTTTTTCAGATATTGTCTCCTTGCTCATATTGATCAAGCAGAGCTAGGGCAGTGCATTAACATAAATCTGTTTTTAATAATATCCTTATGTCTTATGTATCTCTCCACAAATGTAGTTGTAAATGCCCCAATAAGGAACAGATATAAGTGCATTCAGAAATGTGTAATGTCTGATTTGATGCAGCAGCCTTTTATTACATTTAATTAAAATTGTATGGAGGAATATATTCAATTTATTATGAATTCATATTACATAGTCCAAATGGAACATGTAAGTATAAGGAACAAGAATCAGACAATTTACAAATGTCTGTAACATTTTTATTTAATGGTATCACCCATGGCAGGTAATACATGCTGTACATCTGTCCTAGCGTTGATGCTTAACTTGTGCACCACCCTATAATAAAACACTATAAGAGCCCCATTAAGATCTTAGAGCTTGCCAATGAATAGACCTGAGCAGTCATCCAAAAACTGTGTGGACTGAAAGAGGAAGGAACCGACAGAATCACCTAGAGTCAGGAGTGGCGGCATCATAGTCCCAGAATAACGACGTTTAATGTGAGCTGGACATTTGCTGATAATCAACATTCTTCTCTTTATATTCATCATGGTAAATAGTTGTTGGATTACAATTTTTCCAAACATTCATTTTTAGTAATGTGCTTAGCATAATGTCTTCAACTGTATTTCTTTTTTAAATGTCTTTTATGCCTTATGTAACTACTTTTGTATTGCTTATGAGTATGACATGTGCAATATAAATACTTTCCTTGCCTTGCTTTTTGGTTTTAATGGAAGTGATTCAGTTATTCCTAAGTAATGCACTGGAGCCAAGATTTTACATGTTTAGAAAACATGTCAGTGCTTTAGCTTCAAAATAGACCTAAATGGAATTTTGGAAATATGAAAATCAATCATTGTTTGTGCCATTTTTATGATTATTTCTTTTTTTTCTGTCAGTGGTAAAGTCACCCACATATAGCTCTAAATAAGGTTGTATTATTGTATAACTGCACATGATGCACTGTATGTGTATCAATATTTAAGTTATAGCAGTTCCATAATGCAGCATCTATTACATCCATAAAGATTACGGATTAAGATTACCCAGTAATGGTTCACTGGTGAGCAGAGATCTTTGTAATGTGTGTGTGGCTCCCAGAGAGAGGATAATGTCCTTAAATCACTGGGGTTGGCTAACCAGGGCCGGCTGGCCTGTGTTGGACCTGTTAATCGAGCGTTAAAATGGCCTGTCATAAACCATTGGCCAGTGACTTCAGCAAACAACCTTGAGACCTGGGAACACACTGGCTCCTCTCCTCACTGCCCTCTACCACCATTTCAAACACACACACACACACTCATACACATAAAAATATGAAATAGACTCAGATTCACCGCCGCAGTAACTGTTACAAACACACGCACTCACACAAACAACACGAAATCACCAACGTCCACAGCCTCTCACACATGTACAGTAGAGAAATTCAGTGACTTCATCAGCCTAACACAGCTGTTCTCTCTTACACACAAACATGCAGACACACACGCAACATAAACACACTCATTACACACACGGTGTATCAGAACTGTTACACTGACGCAGTTCCCAACACTGTTACGTAAATGCGAAGTGGTAGCATGTGTTGTGAAATGCAAGAGAGACACAGAGAGAGTTCAGGGTGCATGACATCATCTGATCTGAGGTCTGTGGGTGGTGCACACAATGTAACAGTTTGGGATAGATTTCAAACTAACATAGATCTCCTGATTGTCAGCTCCTTTTCGCTGAAGACCGTCCAGCCAGAGTGGTAACTAACACACAACTTTGTGGACCAAACCAAATCATAACACACACACACACACACACACACACACACACACACAAGTGGTCTGCTCTGTGGATCTGCATGTGAGGGCAGAGTTGGATTTAAATTTAACTCCGACCATTGCATTACATAATCAGATGACTGTACCTTATATGCTTGGATGCTGTTTAAAGTATCTGTTTCCAGTTACTTTTTAAGTCGCACATTAAACCCACATTACTCTGCACCTCAAATAGTCAGAAACCATGCACACCACGTATCAAGTCCACACAGTTTGTCAGATGAGCCAGATGTGTGATGTAGCTGCCATGAACATAATGCAAAATAGGGATTGAGGTCAGTAGGTTTGTTTAAGGTTTGACATGAAACGCCATATTTTTACAGACAAGGTGACAGCAGGCTCTGAGCAGGCAGCTCTCTAAAGCTTCCAGTCTGGCCGTTAAGAGCCATGGTGAGGTGAAGGTGCCAGATGGTAATGGCTGGTATATCCACTGAGTTATGGAGGTAGCCGTAATCTCAGAGGCATTGTCTGCACCAGGGCACCGGCCAGAGACTTCCTGGCTGCCGTCATACACGTTTTAGTGTGACTGTGCACTCTTGCTGTAAAACATCCCTTATCTTCACTGAAAACAAAACACACTGATTCACGTCCACACAGGGAAGAGCTCAAAACACAGAGTGACATCATCACAACTTCCTATTTCTTCTTGTTGCCATGGCTACTGGAATTTGCATGCTTCAGGCGATTGGTGGATGATGAGTCAGTATGGGTTTGGTCCCATTTTGCACTTCAACCACTACAAAACCATATCCCTCTGTTCAGCTCGGCAGAAGCACCAGAAAGCATGACCAAACATGGCAGAGATATTACTCCATGGTTTAGCTCACTGGAGATCTTAATGACCAAAGTCCCTCCTGTTGCGTCGTATGGCCAATGAGATTTAATGTAAATAATTCTATCCATTTAAATAATAGTTGCCACTTATATGTTCTTGGAAACAGTAATTGAGTTTTGTGTAACTTCTCATCTCTATCAAAGTGCCAAACATACCCTGGTAAAAAAGGTTTTCATTTAATACAAAACACAATAACAACTTCTTGGGTTGGACTTTGCCCTGATCGTGACTTATGACATCATAAACACACAATGGCTGCCAGTGTGAAGTGCCTGTGGATGTATTGATGAATATAAAATATAGGTAATCACAATGTGTTACACTTGAACACTATCAATAGTACTCCACTGCTAAAACCTTTGAATTACATCACATCTCTTCTTTTAATTCCATCGTGTAATATACCATATGATTCAATAATAACTGGAATCCACGTGGTTGCACAAATCTTAGCAGAACTACATTCAAACATATGCACCTTTTAAATGGAAAGAACTGTAAGCAGCTTTTAGGAAAGATTCTTTCATCCCCCTTGTATATTTTATATCTTTATAATCCCAGATATATGGTGATTATCGTAATAGAATATGTAGGCATGCATGTGTATTACCTGTGTGTATTAATTCTGTTTGTCGTTTCATTATTGGTTGTCTGACTTAAGATATGTTATCTTGTGTATGCTGCTTGCCTGATTATAAGTGTCATTATATCGCCAGGTCTGTTTTAAAAAAAAGAGATCTAGATCTCAATGATACAACCTGATTAAATTAGTCAGAGTTGGTTAGAGTTGGTGGACCAATGTATTATTATTAATTTATAATAATAAAAATAATGAGAATCTGGCTAACAATTTTTATTCAAAAATCCCTAAAGTATTTTGGGGGGGGAAAAAACAACCTTGCGGGCTATTGCTCATTTTGACGCATATACTCGATGCAGACGCTGGGACGTCCCGTTTCAGACAGACACTAAAAGTGGGAAGAGAGGGGGGAAAAACAGGGTTTCATCCGCCCACCCCGTCTACCCTGTGTCCCGTCACGTTGCTGTCGGTGTGTGTCGGACTCGACTTGTCTGTCGGTCCACCACTATGTTGCTGTCCCGACCGTCCCGCTACCGGCCGGTGTCGTAACCCCGCCCCCCGCTCCCCATTCCCTCTCTCCGTACGGGACCGCAATGATTTAGAAGTTCAGGAATCCCACGTGACGTCACCGGGAGGGTGATGTAATGCTTCTGTAAATAGAACGTATTGTAATCCCGCTCCAGTCCAACGTGGTTCCTCTCCGGAGCGCCGCTTGTGCCTCTCTACTTGTAGGTAAGCCTCCGCAGTTTACTTTCATTCACAAAACTTTAAAAATAAAAACACCCCGCAGCACGCGCTCCCGTCGCGCTGAACACAGTCTGCTGAATTTGTCTTTTATACGTTCTTTTTTTTTTTTTTTAAATAATGTTTTACGCTAAAGCTGGAAAGAGTTAGCGGGGAAAGTTTTTTTGGCTAGCTGTCCCGGTGAAGTCTCATCACCAGGCGGACGGGTTGAGCGCGAGTGTCTATTTGGGGGGTGTGACAGCACTCTCCGTACAGCTGTGCCGGGCTTGTTTATGAGTCGAACAGGTTGCTTTACGGAGCCGTAGGAAAAAGGAAACACACCGGCATGTTCCTGAGGCACGTACAGGCGCTGACCGCCCGCCAGCCGGAGGAGTCTGCTGGTCAGAACCGCTGCCTAATTTGAGCCGAACGAGCTCCAAGCCGGCGCGAGCGCTTCGCTGTTGTTGTCATTCATCCATCAAACATGGCAACTTTGAGAAGTAGTAAGTAGCTAAAGTTGGCTAATTTTTAGTATATTATTGAGGATTCACAAGCACAGGTGGTTTTAAAAGTTGTGTGTGTGTGTGTGTGTGTGTGTGTGTGTGTGTATTATGTCATTCACCATCACTGCTGTGATGATCACACGAGCCGTGACAGAGCAGGAGGCGGGAATAAAGTCTTACAATTTAGCTGCCTCAAAGATATGATTTTTTTTTTCAAACAGACATTAATCCGTCTTGAATTGGCAACATGTTGCCTGGTCTGTTGTCGGATTTATGTATTAAGGATGACGTCATGCTGCATTGATGTAACCACTCTGACAGACGGTTTAGCTGAAAATGTGCTGAGTCTGCTCATCTTGTGAAAGTGCTGCCGAAAGGAGCGCAGAGAGGTAAAAACTGTCGATAATGATGAGAGTCTCCAAACGAACTGCCTGTCTGTTTGTCTCTGAAATATCCCATGATGTGCCACCAAAACCTGCAGGAGAGGCTGCACGCTGTAAATAGCAGTTACTTCAAAACCGTCCGTCTTTTCCAACTGATTTTGTAAAAATGTCTGCCTATAGTTGTTGTGTTGTGTACACTTGCTTGCTCTTTCTGTTTTGTAACACACAAACACACACACACACTCTCCTACATACGCATACACACCTATGAAGTCACCTCTACTTGCCAGGGGTTGGAAAATGGGGGCTGAGGCAGGTTCAAACCTGTCAGGAGGAGGCCTAAGGTGCAGCCCTCCCTCTGCAGCCTCCCGCCCTCATTCCTTCTCTCTTCCATTGATTGTGTCCTCCTCCTTCTCTCTCTCTCTCTCTCTCTCTCTCTCTCTCTCTCTCTCACTGCCACTTGCCCTTTCCATTCCCTTCTCCATCACCCTAATGTCACTCTCCACCCCCACCCCCACCCCACCCCACACACACACACTTTCCATTTCATATGGAAGCATGTACTCTTGCCCTCGCTCCTCTCTTTAGCTCTCACTCTTTCCCATAACACCAGGACCCACTTCACTGTCATCTCAGCGTTTTCCACTCGTGCAAACCCGAAGCTTCAGAGCGTTTGTGTACCTGCGAGTGAGTGTCCGACGCGCCTCTCATCTCCGCCCTCAAGATTTCTCGATGCCTTCCCACTCCTCTCTGACGTTATCAGTACTGTAGGAGGATGAGAAGTCAATTAAGGGTCACCCTGTTGACCTCCGGGTCCTCTCTGCCAGTGTGTGAGTCTTGTTTGGGGACGCTCAGCTCGGAGGAATGCCTGAGGGCAGGGAGACGAAGGCGTCTTCCTTTGCTGTCAGTGGAAATGAGGGGCCAGCAGTAGTAGCACTTCAAATAAGTCATAGTTACGTCCCCCCATCAATGGGTTGATATCTCCACTGAAGAGCTTAGTGGGTCAAGCCTGTGTTAGCGCTGCATGTGGTTTTATGTGTTGATATTTTTACCCTATGATGCCTTTATTTATATGCTATGCATGATGAGAATGTATCCTTCCATCACACTGGTATTATTAGCTGATGCCCTGGTGAAAGCCTAATTGCAGGCTCAAGCGACTGCACTACACTTAGCACTTAACACTCAACTGTTATTAGTAATGTGTAATGAGTAGTTGTTTGTGTCTTAGTTCTTGTTTAATAAAAATGACTACCTACAGTATACAGCAATGCTGTCAGAACCCAAGACCGCTGGCACCAAAGGGATCATTTTCCTCGAGATAATGTTGTGTCTCAGGGTGAAACATCCATCATCTGTGGCGTCTACCTCATTACACCCCGCTTTCACAATAAAATGTGATAATAGGAGGATAACTGTATCATGCAAGCTTAGTGCGTGATTTATGTGGGGGCATTGTCTCTCTGTAAATAAAAATAGAGCACAGAGAACTACGGGCTTCCTGCCGAATGAAATCATCGCACAGCGACTGTGACTGGAGAGACGGAGCGCAGTTCCCAACATACAGCGTGATGAGGTTGCAGGTTAATGTGTTGTTCTTGCTTCTTTTTGTTTTCCAGGAGTGTGTGACATGAATGACAAACAGGACAGGCCTTATGAGTGCGGCGCCCCGGGCTGCTCTCAGGTCAGTTGGATACAGTATGTGTGTGTTGCACCTGTAACGTAACAACTATAATGAAAATTACATTGCAGGAAAAAATATCATTATCAATGATGTTTTCAAACTAGAAGCCTGACAAAAACAAAATCATGTATTGTAAGTGAAATAAAATACTTTAACATTGTAGAAATGTCATTGTAACTTTATTTTTATTATTAATTGTGGATTATTGTGGATGTATGCTGGGAAAACAGAGTGGACACTATTTATTTCCAGGCTGATAACAATAGGAGTTTTAAGATTAAATGTTTGATTTGATACATGACATTGAAAAGGAAAGTCTAGTGTAGAATTATAACTGGAACAAGAGTAAAAATAAGAATTAGAAAAACAAATGCAAAGGCTAAAATTCAAAGATAAAGATTTTTTTCAATATATTTATTTCCGTTCAAGTATCACCCGTAGTGAATATTAAACTGCTGGCTAAGACCGTTATGACTGATTAGTCAGCTGTGAGGGGCGTCGGCTTGGTTTAACTGAGCATCTCATCCCATGTGTCATATCGTACAGCTGCACGCATCTCTTCATGTCTTTCTCACTCTGTCGGTGTGCTGCAGCGCTTCCAGTTAGAGGAGCATCTGATCATCCACAGACACAAGCATGAGATGACCCTGAAGTTCACCTCCATCAAGACGGATACGGCTTTTACAGGTGAGGGAGCACGCAAAAAAAACCCCATATTGCTTGTTCTCTGTCTTCTACATGTTTTGCTACTGAGACGTGCCACATGTCAGTCAGGTCAGCTGTTGTCTGGCTGCATGTGTGTGTGGTGAGTGACCTCTTTTCAGGATGAGTGCTTGATGAAAAAATGATGGCGCTACGTTATACAGTATGAAATCAGATAAGGTCGATTCAGGCTTCTTTCCCTCAGATAGCCTCCGCTGCCGCTCATGTTGCAACATGTATAGTATACTCCATCAGATTAGACCAAACATACCGATAACGCCATCAGTAAAGACCCACTTTGATTTAAAAACACAGGCAGGAGGGGTGCAGGGGTCAGCACAAACCTTCTTAAATATCTTACTTGTTATTTGGATATTGGGCAAAGTAAGGGGGGCAGGAGTACAAGAGGACCCGGCACAAAACTTACAGTAACTTACTGTTACTGTGTGCACCGGGGTTTAACAATATATTAGTTTGCTGATAATTAATGAAAAAATATTTACCAATATCAGATGGACAGTAAGTGTCATTTATTTCACATACTGTGAATATACCACAGTAGATACGCAACAATTTTTTATTAGAGACAAATTACAATCACAAAGATATTTGGTTTAATGTCATAAAATACAGAGAAAAAGCAGCAAATACTCACATTTGACAAGCTGGAACCAGAGGTTTTGCATTTTTGCTTGAAAAATTACTAAAACAATTAATTGGTTTCATATTTCAAAACCAATTTTTTAAGTTTTTAATCTTCTTCCTCGTCCTTTAAAGCTGCATTCTTCCCACAAGTGAATAGCAAAGGGATCTCCTGTTGAAAGAGCTGGTAACCCAAAGAGAATTTAATTATCATGGGATGTATTTGTATGGAATGAATATAGCCTCAATATAATTTGTAAATGTGTATTACATGATTTGTAATAATGCTGTATTAATGATGCCAAACAATGAACCCCCACCCTGTCTATTGTTTTTAACTTTATTTATGTGCTTTCTGGGGTACCAAAGCTGTAACCATGTGTCTCAGACTTTGCAAACAATAGACAGGGGAGGGGGGTTTAATTTTGGCAGCATTAATGTGCTTTTTGCCTGGACTGGCTGTTTTCCCAGCAGAACAACAACTCTACCACCTGGCAGTAGCTTATTTAAACCATATATTTACATTTACAGATTACTGTATAGAGTCTGTGGTCGGTAAATGTACGAGTTCTAGATAGATAGATAGATACTTTATTAATCTCCAAGAGAAATTCACTAATCGAGGGGCGACAAGCTATTCTGTCTATTAAGAAAAATTTAAACACAAATACGCCGAAAGCCCTGATGTTTTCCACCAGCACTTAGGCGCAGCATGCATTCACGAATCTGTGGAGCTGTGACCAGCGGTAATATAGTCTCAAAATCCTGAAAGCAAAAGTAACCTGAACCATGCATCACACGAGACATTTGTATGCGCAGGAAGCTGTTTGAAAGCAAAAAGGATCAGATCTGAGAATTTTAAGTAAAAAATCTGTAAAATATTTTCAAATCTTGTTATTCAGGTATAAATCTTGTTGTTCAGTTACAAATCATGTAATACACATTTACAAATCATATTGAGACTATATTCACTATATTGCCTAATTTTGTGTCCCATGATAATCTGCATGCTTCAGATGCTTTTCGCAATTGCAAAAAGAAGAATTAGGAAAGAAATGGCTTTCAGAAACGTCCTAGTGTGCATTGCGTGCAAGAACAAATTATTGATGTTGTGGTTCTTACTCCAATGAGACATTAAATAAAACACATATGCAGCTGTTAAAAGGCAAAACTAATGATCGTGTAGCCAGTAATCTGAGACACGTTTTTGCTGCAATATACTAATCCAGTTGCATGTCTCAGCTTTAACGTAAATGTAAAAGCGCTTACATCGCTAATGAAGGATGGGTGCATAATGAGTAGCGTCACCAGCCAACCTTTTATTTCTGTTCCACCGCCATGATCCAGATTTTTGGTCAGAGCACTGTCATGGGACACTGTCTGTAACCATAGAAACAGCTGCCTGTCTCGACGTAAACATCAGCATGACATCTAACCTCTCCAGTCTCTCCATATGCGGGGGGGGGGGGGGGGGGGGGGGGGGGGGGGGGGGGGGGGGGGGGGGGGGGGGG